>JAVTVY010016903.1:0-66094 GCA_036873755.1 Hanleya hanleyi | reverse complement strand
ATGTAAATGACGGCATTTAACACAAAAGACTAGTCTGTGAGGCCCGATGTCGACCCAGCATCAACTTCCCACAAATGCCAACATATATCAAAAGACCAAAAAGGTCTGTACAGGGGGCGGGCCTCGGGGACGAAACGTCCACCAGCAGAATCTCGCCATATACAGGTAAAAATTACAACACATATAAGGGAAGTGGGAAGAGGTGCCGACATACTGACTGCGTCATATGACTTCACAGAATAGTCTTCTGGTCAACCTATTCTAAAGTACATACCAAGAATCTAACGATTCGAGATATGTGTTGTATCTCAGGTACGCTTTTATTGTACCTGTTCATGTGGCAACTTGAATGATATGACCACACGGCCCCTAGCACCGGCATAAGCGATATCAGATACAAATCTAGAGAGCTATGATGGAAATGCTCTGACAACTCGTATACTGGTAATTGGTGAGCTGTTTCGCTGTGACAACTCGTACATTGGAGATTGGTGAGCTGTATCGTCGTCAGATGTAAATGACGACAATTAACACAAAAGACTAGTCTGTAAGCGCCTTACGTCGACCCAGCATCAACTTCCCACAAATGCCAACATATATCAAAGACCAAAAGGTCTGTACAGGGCTCGGGGCCTCGGGGACGAAACGTCCACCAGCAGAATCTCGCCATATACAGGTAAAAATTACAACACATATACGGAAGTGGGAAGAGGTGCCGACATACTGACTGCGTCACATGACTTCACAGAATAGTCTTCTGGTAAACCTATTCTAAAGCACATATCAAGAATCTAACGATTCGAGATATGTGTTGTATCTCAGGTACGCTTTTATTGTACCTGTTCATGTGGCAACTTGAATGATATGACCACACGGCCCCTAGCACCGGCATAAGCGATATTCAGATACAAATCTAGAGAGCTATGATGGAAATGCTCTGACAACTCGTATACTGGTAATTGGTGAGCTGTTTCGCTGTGACAACTCGTACATTGGAGATTGGTCAGCTGTATCGTCGGCAGATGTAAATGACGGCAATTAACACAAAAGACTAGTCTGTAAGGCCCGATGTCGACCCAGCATCAACTTCCCACAAATGCCAACATATATCAAAGACCAAAAGGTCTGTACAGGGGGCGGGCCTCGGGGACGAAACGTCCACCAGCAGAATCTCGCCATATACAGGTAAAAATTACAACACATATAAGGGAAGTGGGAAGAGGTGCCGACATACTGACTGCGTCACATGACTTCACAGAATAGTCTTCTGGTAAACCTATTCTAAAGCACATACCAAGAATCTAACGATTCGAGATATGTGTTGTATCTCAGGTACGCTTTTATTGTACCTGTTCATGTGGCAACTTGGATGATATGACCACACGGCCCCTAGCACCGGCATAAGCGGTATCAGATACAAATCTAGAGAGCTATGATGGAAATGCTGTGACAACTCGTATACTGGTAATTGGTGAGCTGTTTCGCTGTGACAACTCGTACATTGGAGATTGGTCAGCTGTATCGTCGGCAGATGTAAATGACGGCAATTAACAC
The DNA here is from genome assembly GCA_036873755.1 of Hanleya hanleyi. NCBI lineage: Eukaryota > Metazoa > Mollusca > Polyplacophora > Lepidopleurida > Hanleyidae > Hanleya > Hanleya hanleyi. The sequence goes on along the minus strand of JAVTVY010016903.1, from coordinate 64,540 downwards.
AAAAGACTAGTCTGTAAGGCCCGATGTCGACCCAGCATCAACTTCCCACAAATGCCAACATATATCAAAGATCAAAAGGTCTGTACAGGGTTCGGGCCTCGGGGACGAAACGTCCACCAGCAGAATCTCGCCATATACAGGTAAAAATTACAACACATATAAGGGAAGTGGGAAGAGGTGCCGACATACTGACTGCGTCATATGACTTCACAGAATAGTCTTCTGGTAAACCTATTCTAAAGCACATACCAAGAATCTAACGATTCGAGATATGTGTTGTATCTCAGGTACGCTTTTATTGTACCTGTTCATGTGGCAACTTGAATGATATGACCACACGGCCCCTAGCACCGGCATAAGCGATATCAGATACAAATATAGAGAGCTATGATGGAAATGCTCTGACAACTCGTATACTGGTAATTGGTGAGCTGTTTCGCTGTGACAACTCGTACATTGGAGATTGGTCAGCTGTATCGTCGGCAGATGTAAATGACGGCAATGAACACAAAAGACTAGCCTGTAAGGCCCGATGTCGACCCAGCATCAACTTCCCACAAATGCCAACATATATCAAAGACCAAAAGGTCTGTACAGGGTTCGGGCCTCGGGGACGAAACGTCCACCAGCAGAATCTCGCCATATACAGGTAAAAATTACAACACATATAAGGGAAGTGGGAAGAGGTGGAGGGTGATGACGTCACTTCCGGTGCGAGGTCATGTCCCGCTCAAATGTCACTTCCGGTCACGGGACTCCCGCGGGGATAACTTGGCTTCCGGTGTCAATCTGCGCATGCGCAGTCGGGCAGTAGTAGAAAAAGGGCATTTGGGTGGACGTTTTTTGATCGAGGTGGGTCCATACTGGGCCTAAGGGATCGGGCGTGAGAAGAGCTCGTCAAGACCAGTAAGAGGATGGGCAATTAGATCACGTGACTGGCTGGAATGAATGTCAAATTCGGATTTTCAGGGGGGGAATGTGGAAAAACGGACTGGACAAGCCGTCAAATAAGTCGAGATGGGCCAATACGTGTCCTAACGGATCGGGTGGGGCGTGCTCGCCGAGGTCGCTCATGTGATGGTGTTTGCATGCAAAACTAGGATTTGCTCTGAAAATGTAAAATGCGGAATCACAGACTTTACACATAAAACTGAGAAGAACCCCCATTAGTGGGGCTCGTGGTCTTCCGAGAGTTGCAGGGTGGGATAGGGGTTCATGTAAAATTAGGATTTTTTCCCGGAAATAAAATGCGAAAACGGACTTTACACCTAAAACATGGGGAATATTCTAGGTGTGTGTGTGGGGAGTATGGGATACACAGGGGTCGTGAATTCACGTGAAGGGTGTATGCAAAACTTTCCCCGAACAATGACTTTACAATCCCAAAGAGCAGATAATCACATATGGGCATATCGACCTTGGGGTGTACCACGGAGTTGGGTACATTGTAGGCTGCATTTGGAGTTGGAAGGGCTTGTATCGGTTTGAGTGTGAATTATGGGACCCACAGCCATGATACCTCAACACCTGCCTTAACGCATCCAACGCCAGTCTTCACGCAGTGACGCTCTAACGTTGGGCAGTAAGATCCTACACACACACACTGCCGCCACCGCACCTTGCCTAAACTCCGGGGCTTAACGCCTTGACACAGACAGATGAGAGAACCACAACAACAAGCATTAAATCAATCATTTTATTATCCCCTACTTCACAATACACTTACCCTGGAGGAGCCGCTATGGGTATGTTTACAATTCAGGTATGCTCTTGTCTTATCCAATCAGAAAATCAGAAGCCGCCGGTATCAATCTCTGGCTGCTCTTGTACAAGCAGAAATCGTCGATTGCTCTTGTGCGTCGTCCGTTGGCCTAGGGATGTAGACAGAAGGGCAGACGTACCTGCCATTGTAGGGTTTCGAGTGAGTGAATGAGTGAGTGAGTGAATGAGTGGTCATATAATAAGGTCCTTTGTGAACCATTAGACTGTATCCACCCTCAGACCATGCACCGAGCACCTGTACGTTCTGTCACAAGGCACTCTCTCATCGGGATAAAATGCTGAGACATATTCGTCTGAGGCATACCCAGAAAACACCGCCTAATCCACCCATCATGGATCGACCAGGCAGAGCAGAGCGTCCTTATACGATGACGGTCAGCGGCCTGACAGGGTGTAGCAAGACGTCATGGGTGATCAGATTATTAGAGGAAGGGTCCATCACCTATACCCGTATTGTCTGGTGCTACAGTCAATGGCAGCCCGCCTATAAGACTATGGGCGTAAAGACTGATAGCCTCGCCCCATTCATTCCTCGCGATATACGTTAAGCGTATCTCTTCAACCTTGATCAGACTAACGTGGTAATCCTAGATAATCTGACGGGTACCGTCAAGGACAATTCACACATCGCCGAATTGTCTATCAAAGGGTTCCATCACCGGAACCTGTCTGTGATTTATTTGACCCAGGATCTCTCTTCCCAAGAGAGGGTGTCGAGAGATATTGCCTTGAACTGCCAATACGTCGTGTTGTTCACCAATTCCATCGACAGAGCGTAAATATGCGTGTTTGGAAGTCGAATTTATCCTCAGAACAGCGACTATTTCATGTAAGCGTTTCAAGCCGCAACGAGTCGTCCGTGTGGTTACCTGTTCGTGGATGTGAAAGTACATACACCGGAGAATCGCCGATTGACGACCCACTTGTTACCTGGCGAGGGGCACCATAAAGTCAGAGTCTGCGACTCTCAAGTCATCCACTGAGTCCACACCAGGAAGTGTCCGTCCAGTGGGCTCCTATCCAGGTTGCTCTCATACAGCGGACCCTATTCATATCACCAGCCCCGAATTACTCTTATCACCCAACCGTGACGGTCCAGCTCAACTCCATACAAGAGAATGAACACAATGTGAACACATCGCTATTGCGAAATCTCGTAAAAAATGCATTGACGCCAAGGTGGGCGAGGCGTTGGAGGCCATAGTGAACTATCTTCATCATCGAGGGTATTCCAAAGAGGAAGCCGCAAGTTTAGCCCAATACACATTGGCACCTAAACTGCCTTCGGGTTTTACGTCAACAGTATGTCGACCTCTTGGTCCACATTAAATCACTGGACAACGATCCGGTCCATGAACATCGAGCAAACAGCGTCGATGTTGAAAACCTCGCGTATGGACTGCGGCATATGCCACAGCGGTCGATCAAAAGAAACACCTGTTTGAACGGAACAGTAAGATCAAAAGCATCCATGTTGCTACATGTAAACTTTGAATCCGAAGACAAGGACATTCTAGCCAAAGCTTTACACCAAGCCGATGTTCGAGTCGCGGTCCCAGGGCATTTCGATGAACTACACCAATCCGAGGCTGGCAGTGCCCTACGCCAGCGAGAAAGCACCGATGCTATTATTGATGCAGCTCAAGCTGGGACCACCAACGAAACTATACGCAGGTGAGACAGCATGCGCTGTCATCTTGTCACGCTCATTGATGATTCTAATGGGTGACCCGGGTATGTCTTTTGCTGCATAAAGAAACAGATACTACCTAAAGAGGATACCCGAGCCCAAAACCTGCTGACTCTGCATGAAGCATTCCAGAAGCGGACCCCAAGTGGACCCCCATAGTTGAGCCATATGGCGTTGACTCCCGACAACGCTCAGCGACGCCCGTCAACCCGTCTTAAAGGCCTCAACGCTCGCCAACTCCCGTCTATAAAAACAGCCCTACCGATGTACAAGCACAGTTGACGTCTAACCGTCAACATGGCTTATGGGTCGCGATATAGCTAGTGGCTAGAAGCCGATAAGCCCGCTGAGGCAGACTGTTGAGAGTCTGTCCACTGATACCGAGAGCCTACCCACTGACAGCCAGGCTGAATACACACGCTGCAGCGACCAAGGACGCCGAGCAGGATAACTTGAAACACGCAAGTGTCAGTGCCAACGGTGCAGAACTTGTATATATAGCAGTAACGGCTTCGGCCTATATATTACAAGCGTCTGGTCCGTCATTCATAATTCAGCCGTCGTCCATTAGAGAATATCCGCGTCCATAATCCAAAGACCTATTCCATATTCCATATAACAGTATTAGCACCAAATTCAAAAAGACAATCATAGTATACAAAAACATAGGCTTCTTTCCTGCAAGAGAGAAGCGGTCAACAGTTTTCAATGATGCCGGCAAGACATCACGATGTTCCAAAAAATCTCAAATCCGTATCGCTGATCAGTATTCTTAATCCATAATATTCGTTGTAAAGTCGTCATCTAAAGAATGATGCATCTCAGTCACGCTTTGATTGTGACTGTTCATATGAGTACCATGAAAATCTTGAAATACATGGGTTCATACGGCCACTAGCCCCGGATTAAGCGGAATTAGACACAAGTTACGAAACATAACGCCATAGATCTTGCACGCTACGCTCGTATTTTGCTATCAGCATGCGATATGTATCGCCAAATTTGAGAAACTTTGAGTGGAGGCGCTTGGTGGTGTAGCCCTGTTTTATAAGTTTCTGCAACAATGTTTTGTGACGTTGATTAAAATCGTCACATTTAACACAGGATCTAGCAAATGCTACTAGGCGTGATATGTATACGCCATATGCAGGTCCCACTGGAATATTACTGTACAGAAAGGGATAGTTTACGATGTCGAAATTGTAATCATCTATTTTGTCATATTTTAAAAAAAAATTATACACTTACATACACATATACACGGTTTATCGACACAGCTGATATCCGAATATTTTTATAGCATTGTAATTCCAGACTACCTTCGTCTGGGATTATATTATTTCTTACACATGGGTAAGAATTGTTAACACGATAACACACTAGTGGGGGAATTGAATCGCCCGCGTGTATATTCGCAATATTATATTATCTGAGAATTATGTCTGTAAACTCTTCACACATTTATATAACATTACAATTACCAACACTGAACCTGTTAATTCGCCTCTCGGGTTTGTGCCGTGGGGTCGACGCCGCCGAGCGTGGAGGTCGCCTTGCCGAAAGCAGCCCTAAGTCCCTAAAGAGGCCTATTATCAACGGTAATAAGTCGCCATCAGTAAAATAACGAGCAGGAGAGCTCGTGACGGCTTCTTATCATGAGAGCGTGATGAGGTTATAATGTATAAGTTGTAGAGTAGGGATCGTTATTTCAGGATTTGTACGCTTCGCGACACTAAATCCTGTGTCTTCACTATACCTTTACTAGAATACATGTTTATTGTTTTATTCTGTCTCTATAGGTCTTCCTTTCCCACCTCCTCGACACAGACAAGGTGACGAGTTGCATCGAACCCCCTTCGTTGACCAGGATCAGTGCACGAGACTTTTGTCGAGTAACTAGATACCATGGCACTTATACATTCCATTACTACAGTACTGGAACGTTTATACCGCTCGAGCGTTTCAGGTCCTTCATGGAGGCCAAGTGTCACTTGGAAGAGAATATGAGGATAAATTCCCAATATTATTATTATGGCGCACGGGTCACATATTTTGTTCTTGGTTTATTTCACCTATTTAAAAATTAATTTACACCTGGGTGAAATTGTCTTGCCAGAAATAGTGAATTATTGTAATTCCAAAAAAGCCCAGAAACTCACTGATACGACAGTATCAAAAGTAGAACATGAAAACACAGTTCTGAAACATGGAAATCATGGAAACCGATGACGTCATAAAAAAGTAATAAAAAAAAATCAAAAAAAAAAAAAAAAAAAAAATCATAAGTGAGTCACGCCATAAGTAGGTCCCCATTACGTCATAAGTAGGTCACTAGGTCGCCAAAAGTAGGTCAGCATATCGTCTTAAATAGGTCGAGATGACCTTATATAATTAGGGTAGTAGGTTACTATGACGTCATAATTAGGTCGAGACGACCTTTGTAACTAGGTTAGTAGGTCAAGGGGATGTCATAAGTAGCTTGAGATGACCTATTATAGGTCGACCTGACATTATTTTTGTAGCTTACCACGAATAGGTCGATATGACCACGACACCTGTACCCGAGAACACGTGTGATTGATCACTTTTCGCGGTGCTCACGAGTGCCTATTGAACCATACGAAAATATCTTATTTTTCAAACCATATTATAAATATGCGACCCATGTAGTTTCCGAAGACGGACTTCGAGCGGTATGGATCAATACCAGAGAAAGCTCGTCATACTTAAAGTTCTTTCTATAGGGGCTATTTTACTCCTAATTATACCACTCATCGCATTGACCACAGAACCACCACACCGGCAAAGATACACAGCGTGTTTTTGAAATACCATCGGGCGATATAACCATCATTCCCAACAGAACGCTATGTACACCGATGCAGCAAGCTATCATTGACGAATATTTACGGGCTACTGTTTGTATGTACGTCAAATTACTGAGGGCTGAGTCAAGTTACTGCGTTATTTTATCAACGACAAAGCCACTATAAAGGGCAAGGTTTTGAACTACATGCAGTGGACGTTACTCAAAGCTCGAACCCGTCTCATCGATACAGCTATTCATAACGTGCTAGAAAAGAAAATTTAACGATGGTGAATGCCGTCACCTCTTTACACGCCTAGAAAACGATCATCCACATCATGTTTGAAGACGGCGTAGTAAATAGAGGCCGCTTAATTTGACTACATATCTATACATATTCAGTGTGTCAGAATGTTTCCGATACGTTGGAAGTTGAAATTTGGGATTACTATATAACACTATTCCAACGCCTAAGGAGAGAGTTGGTTGCGAATCAGTCGAATGGATAGCTACATCGTCGTAAACAGCGAGGACTCCAAGACGCTTTTCCCCGAGAATCGACGAATTTCGCATCAGCTTGAATAAAAGCATTCATTTCAACGAGTCGTGGGTGGAAGCCTTAGTAGAAATATTCATCAAAAGACAACGGCAGGTTAAATCGCGATCTATTCTATGCCTGTGTTGTAATATATGCGGAGATTCCTTCGTAGGCGAGACGAACGTGTTACGTCTAAACGATAATTGAAAAACGCAACAGAAAGCTTTTGTGAAATCGATGATTAACAATCAAATATTTATTTACAATACAAAAATCATATACAAATTAAGTTAGGTCAATACAGCATATAAATGAGAAATATAGTCTTACTGTTCAACACTATACCGGTGTATCTCTCACAGTCCGTACTAACGTGCAAATCTCTATACAGTCCGTGCCGACGCGCAGAAATTGCGTTCCTCTACTTTGATAGTCCACACCGCTCGGCTGTTGTCCGGTTGCAGTCAGTTCAATTACGTAAATAACACAGCGGTCAAACACAGGAGTAATCCAACAGGAATATACAATCCAGCAGTCAGTAATCTCAGGCAAAGGTAATGTTCAGTAGTACAATCTAATGCTCCCACATAGAAGCCGTTCGATCATTGAACGTCCGGCTATTATACTCTCACAGACATTCGAGATTATTCTATCAAATCAAGAAACTTCCACCGGTACAGCACTGACGCATGATTTAACACAGATACGATTACAACAGCTTCTAGAAAGCTCGAAAATGATTAACCCACAGACAGTATGTATACAAGCGTATAGATGTGCAGATGGCGCTATGTAGATGTGTAGATGGCGCTGTGACCCATTTACCATCGTAATACGGGTCTCTCTCTATATCGGCCATATTAATCATGATAAATCGGTCACGACAGCTTCGAGAAAATTCCAGATGGATGACTCACATAATACGTAGCTCTATTATTCTAGAAATATCCAAAGTGTCTAATTTTATACTGCAATACCATGACAAAAGTACCTCTACTATGCTACGTCGAGGCCTCTAGACTCCAGAAAAACCGATAACTAGGATATACCCCACGCCGCATTACCTACCCATCATTTTAAGCGACGTACGCTATCTAGAAATCGATATAACAGACCAACAGCGTAAACCGGCGACATTTCTCACCGAATCCGTCGTCGTAACGCTTCACGTAAAACAGCTATGACCGGGAGACTGTTGTACATCCCCGATGTGAATAAATGGATCAGATTTTATCGGAACGAGGCAAAGTCTGTCCGTAAACCCTCGACGTATTTTAAGAAGCAGAAAGGTGGAGGACTCGGCGGTAAGACTGGTGAATCCTGCATTATTCCCGTCGATCCTCATTCTAAAAACGTTCTACTGACTGCGTCACATGACTTCACAGAATAGTCTTCTGGTTAACCTATTCTAAAGCACATACCAAGAATCTAACGATTCGTGGTATGTGTTGTATCTCAGGTACGCTTTTATTGTACCTGTTCATGTGGCAACTTGGATGATATGACCGCATGTGGCCAAGGAAGGTATTCCCGCAACAGGTGATAATGTCGGACTTACATAGAGAAAGAAATTCATCGCGGAGAGTAAAGTATTAGAAATGAAAGGAAACTTCATGCAAGATGTTTTCAAACAGCAGCGCTACTTGCTGAACACCGTGAACGTATACATCAAAATGCATCACTCCACACCTCAATTCATCATGATGTCGGGCGAGGAAAATCCGGCGTATAAACTGGTGATACAAGATATCAGCCTGAAAGTCGAGTGACCGCAAGTAGAAGAGTTATCTCCTTGAAGCTGTCTATCGCTGTAATAACGGAATTTACTATTGTTTTCGAGAAATTTTACAAAATCCTTCGAATAATATTCCGGAGGATGTCCTAGGGAATCGAAAAATATTCCTCGCTGGTTGCGGTAATCAAACACCACACAGTGTTCCCCGGTGAGAGCGCGGAACAAAAGCCACTGGTGTTCGTACCAAGTGGTTTGGAATTTTGTTAGCCGATTACACACCTCGTACACATGCGTTCAGCGTACGGTCGCTGTGAATGATGCAAAGAAGTTCGCCAGTATTCATGGTGTAATGGAGACGATGTTGCGAGACTTATCCACCTCGAACAGCTCGAATTCGGCATAGGCGATGCAGCTCACATTTTCGGGTAATGATTCCTCGAAGATCGCTTCCAGACGTCCAGACGTACATCCCAGCTATTTAAACCCCATCAACGGAGACATCGCAGCCATGGTTGGACAAAGTTTAATAGTGCGATGATTCACGATCATATCACTTTAAATTACTTAGTGGGTTTAACTAACACACCCAATAGTGCACATAGCTTACGTACTGTTCTGTATGCGTTACCTCTGAGAGCTTTAAATCATATAGCCAGAGATATACAACAATCTGCGTCTTCAGGAAATATAATATCACCCAGGAAATATAATACCACCCAAAATCACTAAAGTATGTCAAGATATAGCGTATTTTCGGTTGTGTCGTCCAGTGAACATAATCGAAACATCCCAAGATCGGCTTTTCTTGAAACTCAACTATTTAGATAAAGGACTGGACATTATTAATTACCTCGAATCCTGAATGATCCAGAGGTACGCAACACTGTACCAAACTATTTTAAGTTCACAGAACCTCCTTGCATTTCATATAAGTATACTAAATCTATAGCCACCAAAATATTCAATTACTCTAATGATGTCAAGGAGTTTGACTGGAACTTATACACGTCGGGGGGCTATAGTTGTGATTGTGAATCGTCGAACTTTATCTATACACCATGCAAACATGTTGTGACTGGTGATCTTGATGTGGTGAGTGATAAGGACCTAAGATAACTCCTGATGAAGGGACCTAAATATAGAGAGCCGAGAAATATAAATCTGAAGGCCGATCAGAAGATAGTCCTGTCTGCTTTGGAAAAGTATGTTATTGATTGGTCTAAGCGAGAAAAAGTTAAACCTACAGTACTCGCTGATTGGCTGGACCTCACCAAGAGCAAGGTCGTTGAAACAATCCGCCATATTGACAGAAGTACCCTTCCCCAAGCAAAACAAGTACCGAGAAGCCCCAATTCGCAAGAAGTTCTAGCAAATCTCCAGAGTAAATTCGTCATAGTCCCAGCAGACAAAGCTCCAAATAATATAATATTCATATGTAAATATTACTATTACCAGGTGCTGGTTGAAGAATTGAGTGTAAACATATCGTCATCAAATACGTCTACTTACTCTCAAACTGCATTTACTCTGGAAGATTTATTTAACAATCACAAAACGTTTCTCAAGGAAAGAGGTATTTGTATTCCAACCAAACATAATGATATACCAAAAGTATACTGGACCCCCAAAATGCATATGTCACCATACAAAGCTAGATTCATGGCTGGTTCTAGAAGCTGGGGCCGATTTCATGAAACCTCACTTGACTTGACTTTCTCAAGGGTGATTTTCGCACTTGACCAAGTGCACTTCAAAAAAATCTCAAGTTGTGTTTCACCAAACGTGTTTGACTGCACTTGGTCAAGTGATGTTTGAAGTGACCTTTTTGGAACTCTTTTGCGCGATTTGGTAATAAATAGTATCCCCGCAGAATCAAGTGTATGCTCAAAATACTTGATGCACAGGAGCCGATCGGTAGAATTTCAGGTGTCAAATAAATATGTCTGTGCCATGTTTGGATCTATGAGATGAAGAACAATGCCCATACGTGCATTATGATGCATGGGCGCATGAAAAAAACTTATTTTTCTACACCATCTCACTTCGTATTGGTCATTTCAAGTACGTTTTTATTTCAAGTGCGTTTTTCAAGGGAGGTCCGACCACACTTGAACTCAAGTGCGATTTCAGGTTCAAGTAAACTTTCATGAAAAGCAAAAACTCAAGTCAAGGGAGGTTTTCAAGTGCACTTGAACTTTCAAGTGCGAAAATTGCCTCAAGTGAGGTTTCATGAAATCGGCCCCAGCACCACCAAGCTTCTTTCAACCCTGTTGACGAGGGCCCTTCAGGAGAAAAAAACATTTTGGGCAAGGTATTGCGCCACTATTTCTAAAAACTCTGCCGTTGAATGTATGTGGATATTGAAAAACTCAAAATGTCTTACGGAAGAACTTGATGCTAAAGGTCACATACCGTACAGACATGTATCCACATGGGATTTCTCGACTCTCTATACTACAATCCCTCATCAGGGCCTTATTGACCGTCTAAGTTCATTAATAGTATCTGTGTTCAAGGAAACTGATCGTAGATATATTAATGTCGGATGCCATAAAGCATTCTTTAGCTCTACCACATACAAGAGATATCATTCATGGGATGTTTGTTTGTTTATAGAGTTGCTTGAATTTCTCATTAATAATATCTATGTGAAATTTGGCAACAGAATATATCAGCAGCATATATGTATTCCAATGGGGGCACCCCTGTTGGCTGACCTATATCTGTTCTCTTATGAATATGACTATATGCAGGCGCTTTCAAAAACCGATCCATTCAAATCCCGTTCCTTCTCATTCACCAAACGCTATATAGACGATCTTCTCGCTGTGGATAATCGCTATATAAATGACGCAGTGAAGGATATATATCCACCTTCGCTGGATTTGAAGGAAACTACAGATAACCCTACAGGCACATATTTAGACCTATATCTCTATAAAAATGAAGCGGGCCTTCTCTCTCGTCGACTGTATGACAAAAGAGATGATTACAATTTCGACATCGTCAACTATCCCTTTCTGCACAGTAATATTCCAGTGGGACCTGCATATGGCGTATACATATCACGTCTAGTAGCATTTGCTAGATCCTGTGTTAAATGTGACGATTTTAATCAACGTCACAAAACATTGTTGCAGGAATTTATAAAACAGGGCTACACCACCAAGAGCCCCCACTCGAAGTTTCTCAAATTTTGCGATACATATCGCATGCCGATAGCAAAATACGAGCGTAGCGTGCAAGATCTATGGCGTTACGTTTCGTAACTTGTGTCTAATTCCGCTTAACCCGGGGCTAGGGGCCGTATGAACCCATGAACTTCAAGATCCTCATGGTACTCATATGAACAGTCACAATCAAAGCGTGACTGAGATACATCATTCTTTAGATGACGTCTTTACAACGAATATTATGGATTAAGAATACTGATCAGCGATACGGATTTGCTATTTATGGAACATCATGATGTCTTGCCAGCATCATTGAAAACTGTTGACCGCTTCTCTCTTGCAGGAAACAAGCCTATGTTTATGTATACTATGATTGTCTTTTTGAATTTGGTGCTAATACTGTTATATGGAATATGGAATAGGTTTTTGGATTATAGACGCGGATATTCTCTAATGGACGACGGCTGAATTATGAATGACGGACTAGACGCTTGTAATTGCCTTGTCTTAGGAGCTGAAGGTGATCTTCTGCGGCGTAGGAGGGGTCGAGATTTGATGGCGTAGAGGGCAGAGCCGTTGTGATAATCGAACCAAGCTATAGAATTACCGAAGTTATCGCCGGTGCGTCCTATGCTATCGAACAAGCTCAGGTAAGCCGATGTGAACGAACTCTTCCTCGAGTTCGAGTTATACCGCGTTCTCAGGAAGTGACCCGGAGTCGTTACGCCGTCCATATTCATCTAGAGATTGACCAGTTTGAAGTGTTGAAAGTTAAGGGGGGTCTTTTTATAATCCCCGCGACGGCTTTGGACGATACAAATCCTATCACCAGTCTGCTGGGGTAGAAGGATAAAAACTTATTATCCCAGCGGAAGAGGGTCTGTCCCGTGGTTAAGGAAGCCGTTTTGGTCTCCGTTCTCACGTACGGATATTTGGCCGATGTATTTTCCAAGGTCTTGGCGTGTCCCAAAATCACGCCAGGGTTTATGCGAACTTTCTCGACTTTCAGGCTGATGTATCACCAGTTTATACGCCGGATTTTTCTCGCCCGACATCATGATGAACTGTGGTGTGGAGCGACGCATTTTGATGTATACGTCCACGTTGTTCAGCTAGTAGCGCTGCTGTTTGAAAACATCTTGCATGAAGTTTCCTTCCATTTCGAATACATTACTCTCAGCGATGAATTTCTTTCTCTGTGTAATCCGACATTTTCACCTGTTGCGGGATCAGTGGTATCCAAATTAATACCCTCGTCGGCCACATACAGTTGGGGAATAGCTGAGTGGTTTTAGCGTCTTCGCCGACATTAATTAGCGTTTGAATGTAGGCTTTATGGGGGTAACTGTTGTCCATGACCGTCACAAGCTTACCCTGCATGGAGACATCTATCTGAGACCACATAGTTTGAAGGAGTAAATTGATAGAGCCGCATTTTTCGTCCTTGATCAAAGGGGTGCCATCTCTGTGTGTTATTTTAGCCTTAACTTAGAGTTTGCCGAATTTCAAGTCGATGTAATCCGAGCCTTGACCGGATATCAGGAATTCGACGGGTGCATCTTCGGAGATCTGCGAAGACGGTCGAACGTTGATAACATAGCGACTTTCAACCGCTGTTTGCGTAGGGGGTAATGAGAACAGCGATAATTCGCTAGGTTGACCTTCGGTGAACTATTTGTCGGTGAGGAGTGTCATGTTATAACTCGAAGAGATGCGATCTTTTGGTCCGCGCTCTCCGTTTATCAGCGGGTGAACTGACAGTAGGGAGAGAACGCTTCCAATTTATGGGTTCCTGTTGATGCGTTCTTGACATTTCAGACTTGGCTTGTTCGACTACTTGTTGTGAGGGGGCCGTACGCTGAATAGCCGGCGTCTTGGATTTCTTCCCGCCAACGTTTTTAGAATGAGGATCGACGGGAATAATGCAGGATTCACCAGTCTTACCGCCGAGTCCTTCACCTTTCTGCTTCTTAAAATACGTCGAGGGTTTACGGACAGACTTTGCCTCGTTCCGATAAAATCTGATCCATTTATTCACATCGGGGATGTACAACGGTCTCCCGGTCATAGCTCACGTGAAGCATTACGATGAGGGATTCGGTGAGAAATGTCGCCGGTTCACCCTGTTCGTCGGTTATATCGATTTCTAGATAGCGTACGTTGCTTAAAATGATGGGTAGGTAATGTGGCGTGGGGTATATCCCAGTTATTGTTTTTTTCTGGAGTTCAGAGGCCTCGACGTAGCGTAGTAGAGGTACTTTCGTCTCGCCTACGAAAGAATCTCCGCATATATTACAACACAGGCGTAGAAGAGATCGTGATTTAACCTGCAGTTGTCTTTTGATGAATATTTCTACTACGGCTACGACCCCGGACTCATTGAAATGAATGCTTTTTTTCAAGCTGACGCGAAATTTGTAAGGTCGATTCTCGGGGAAAAGCGTCTTGGAGTCCTCGCTGTTTACGACGATGTAGCTATCCATTTGACTGATTCGCAGTCAACTGTCTCCTTAGGCGTTGGAATAGTGTTATATAGTAATCCCAAATTTCAACTTCCAATGTATCAGAAACATTCTGACACACTGAATATGTATAGATATGTAGTAAAATTAAGCGGCCTCTATTTACTATGCCGTCTTCAAACATGATATGGATGATAGTTTTCTAGGCGTGTAAAGAGGTGACGGCATTCACCATTTGATTCCAATCCATCGTTAAATATTCTTTTCTAGCACGTTATGAATAGCTGTATCGATGAGACGAGTTCGAGCTTTGAGTAATGTCCACTGCATGTAGTTCAAGAGCATGCCCTTTATAGTGGCTTTGTCATTGATAAAATAATGCAGATCAACCATCAGTAACTTGGCGCAGATACAAACAATAGCCCGTAAAAGTTTGTCAATGATAACTTGCTGCATCGGTGTACATAGCGTTCTGCTGGGAATGATGGTTATATCGCCCGATGGTATTTCGAAAACATGCAGTGTGTCTTTGCCGGTGTGGTGCGCGCATGAAGGACAGGGTGTTTGTTTCGTGGTCAATACGATGAGTGGTATAATTAGGAGCAAAATAGCCCCTATAGAAAGAACTATAAGTAGGACGAGCTTTCTCTGGTATTGATCCATACCGCTCAATGTCCGACTTCGGAATAAACGGAAAATGCATGGTTTGCATATTTATAATATGGTTTGAAAAATAAGATATTTTCGTATGGTTCAATAGGCTGGAAAAGTGATCATTCACACGTGTTCTCGGGTACAGGTGTCCTCGTCATATCGACCTATTCGTGGTAAGCTACAAAAATAATGTCAGGTCGACCTATAATAATTGCAAAGGTCATCTCGAGCTACTTATGACGTCACTTTGACCTGCTAACCTAGTTACAAAGGTTGTCTCGACCAACTTATGACGTCATAGTAACCTACTACCCTAATTATATAAGGTCATTTCGACCTATTTATGACGATATGCTAACCTACTTTTGGCGACCTAGTGACCTACTTATGACGTAATGGTGACCTACTTATGCTGCCCTACTCATGGCGTGACCCACATAACTTTTTTTATTTATTTTTTTATTTATTTATTTTTTTTCTTATGCCGTCATCGGCTTCCATGGCTTCCATGTTTCAGAACTGGCTTTTCATGTTCTACTATCAAAGCTTTTGGAATTTTGTATCGAGAGTCAGGCCTATTGTGTGGATTATACTGCAGCTCTGGAACTATTATACACCTGACAATTCGGTTTATTTACCTGTTTTCGGTGCTCGTTTAAGGCAAGAAAATGCCGGTCTATAGGCGACACTGGTGCACAAGATCAAGAGAACAAATCGAAGATCACGGTGGTCCACATACTGTGCACCAGTGTCGCCAACACCTGGGCAAGGCAGCATTGTCCAGGACTGTGAGAATTGGCCATTATAACCTTTATTCTCAGGGACGAAGATCCATCCGCGGATTAAATTACCATATTAGACTGTATGAGATCAATTTCTACAACTTGGCGAAGTGAAAGATAGTACATATGTTTAAATTATGTGTTGAAATCAGAGCTTAACTATTTTTTTTTTTTTTTTTTTTTTTTTTTTCGAAGTTTTTTCCTTTTACTTGTGTTTAAAATTAGGTTTTTCAGAGGGAGAAAAACGGAATCAGGTCACTTCGTCCACAAACCAACTCGTCCCCAACCAACTCGTCCCCAACTTCAGTCAAGTCGTCCCCAACTTTGAGTCAACTCGTCCCCAACCTTGAGTCAACTCGCCCCCAGTGACGTCATTGTATTGTAAATATGCTTTCTATCCAAAGAGGTCATACGTGCCAAAAATAGTCCAGATGTACAAAGATTCTATTAAAAGTCTAATTATTGAACAATGAATCTCACATCCGATGTGTTTCCACGAGCGTAAAGCCAAAACCGTGATGCAAATTGGTTCTACGCGGTGAGGTTTATCAACTGGCGAGGGGCATCCCTGTAGACCCTCTTTCCAGTCAATTTAGGCCGCCAACACCATCGAAAAATGGAGCAAGTTGTTGGTTTCTTTCTCAACGGAGATAAGCAGAGCTTGTTTTAAATGTCGATAAAAAGTACTGCAGTTGAGAGTTGTTAGGTGTTTATCATAATAAGCTGTGACCTAATTTTAGTTCAACAGAGGATGTAAGCGACACTCTTGCATTTACCGCCATTTCTGTACGCAGAAACAAGTGCTTGCACTTGCGTCGAATGTCGTAAATAAAGCGCTCGATTTTGATAATTGACTGAGTGCTTTGTTTGCTAATATGTATATCAAGCAGGTAAATATATATTCTGTTATATTCCATGTACAGGTTAAAGTTTATAGACTGCATGTTATATAATTACCCTATCGTCCCTGAAATCGGGATGTTTGACGAGACGATTTGAACAACAACAACATCGACTGTTTAAACAGTAAAGCAAACCTGGGGAAAATCGGCCCAAATGAACCTTGCTTCCCCCAAAACAAACACATGATGCAATGCATAACATTGACAGTCCTTCCCAAATGTTTACATCAAAATCAGGAACCAAAAATAGGGACTCACAAGGACCAACAGTTAAATTGCAGATAATGGGAAAAAATCTCACCAGTAATAGTATGAACACTGGGTATTGCAAATCATCGTCAAGAAATATTAAATCTTTGGTAGTATTATAAAGCCTTTTTTTTTGTGGGAGCTACAGCTGATCAATGGTCACTTCCGTTATTTGAAAAACTTTGCCACCTGGCAATTTCACTATAGAAACATTGGAGATTACTTTAATTTCGATTGTCTTTTATCAGGAGTAATCAGTGTTTCATAGAAATCACAGCACCCACGTGGCTTTGTTGTCGTTTATCAAACAATAGATCGGCAGGTTTCGGAAAAACTGATGTAGCCATGCCGCCATTTTGATTTGATTTCCTGACGTCGCCCTGGGTGACGGCATGCAAGCAACTTGTTCGAGATTTTCCAAGATGAACGAAAATAATGAACTGTTCTACTCTCGTTAATTTACAAAATTGTTTTAGAAATTGGCCGTTTCTGGGAACGAATTTTGCATTATCCCTTCCAGTATTTATTAATTCTATCAATGTACTATTGTGTGGTCAAACAGCCTGACTCCGCATTCTGAATTACCGATAGTACAACTCCACAGTTATACATCGGGTTTTGTCGTTTCGTGAGTATTTAGCTGAACATTGGTGACATCATTGAGACTGCTAATCATCTGGTCATTTCAACCAACTCGGGTGAGCTGTGCAGACCAGTATTGGAGTGCCTACCAAAAATTCATTATGCTATAATTTGCCACCGACTGGGTATTCTATATCTTTTCTGGGTACTTTGAAGATATATTGTGCAAGTCCTGACAGACTTATTAGCCCACCCTGTTCAACAAAAGCCAATCTCATACACAGGGTATATTCACACTCTAACTCTGTTACTGCTTTGGATGGTGGGAGGAATGGATGACAAATAATCTTCAAACCTGATTTTTTAAATCAGTTGGATTTCTTCATTAGGATTCTCATGTTCTCACCTGTTGTCCTCTTTCAACAATACTTCTGTGGACATAGTTTTATTTGGTTCTTATTATGTTTATAATAATTTTATGTTCAAATTTCTCAGAATTCTCATTTCATAGGTGGAACATTTCAAAAATTGTCATCTGAATAAATTGCTGGGACTACTGCAATGTTGATTTTCTGTATGGCTTTATGACTGTCTATAAATCCAAATTGTAAACTATGGAGTAAAACATTGTGTTCTTTTTTGTTGTTTTTCAGGTCATTATCCAAGGCTTTAGAAGTTACAGGGATCAGACTGTTGTTGAGCCATTCAGTCCTAAACACAATGTTATTGGTGAGAGATTTCACTGTGTTTTTTAAAGAAACTTTTGCTCAGTGTATCAAGGAATATCTTCCAATTTTGAAACATTTCACTGGTCAATTCAAAATCCAGCATTTTTATTAGCTTGAGGAGAAAACATTTCTGTAAAAATACATTGCTATTCTTCAAAGTTTTTTTAAATGGCAACAGTATAATAGGTACAGTATAACTGCATTCATTGAAATAAACAAAACTAAGTTCAATTCAGTGAGTAATTTATTAACCCTTGTCTTGTCAACTCCGGATTATGCTTTGGCAGACTGTTTCGACAGTTTCGATATATATGTTCAGAGTGACCATTGCACGTTTGGTCCACTTTCCAAACAATTTGAAGCCACGTGTGGGAAAAATCAAACCCTCAAATCGAATTATTTCACAAAATATTTCACGCAAGTTTGGTGTTTATTCACTAAAAAAGACAGTTGATTGTGCAAAGATCATCTACAAATGTGAAACAGAGTGCTGTTTCTTCAGAAATGTTCTTCAAAAAGCATGAAAATGCACCTTGTTGACAAGCTTCTATAACAAAATCCAGACAGAAAATATCCATGTTTTGGGTGTCAAATTGTATGGCAATAACCCAGCTTTCATTTGCTCACAGGTTATTCTTGTCATATAGTAGAAATGCGTCGATCTTATGAATAAAAATGCCATTCACTCCGAATCTGTAACGACCGCCCGTGAAAACACTGATCACCTGACGTAAACCCGACTTCCTGATTGGCCGAACTGTTCAATATCGGCCACAATGGTGAAGCTGAGCTCGCCAAAAGTCACGTAAGCAAAGGGATATTTACCTCTTTACGTGGAATGTTCAATAAATTTTCGATATTCATTATGCGAAGAATGATCAGAAATATGTATCATGACATCTAGAAGATTTTAGACGGTTTATCTATTCGCGATGAACCAGAAAAACACCATCTATCGGTAGCAATCAGGACATGATAAAATTACACACATGAGTTTTCAGCACGTTATTTGCTAAATTTTTGCTAAATTACGATTCCTAAATATTTCTAAGGCTGTAAAATGCCAAATATGTTCTGAATGTATGTTCAGTGGTTCAAATCGATGTATCGTCCATCAAATACCATCCATTATTTCAATTTATTTATCGAATCCAACGACTCGACAGCCGCTGGTTTTTAGCCCAGTTCAACTCTGCTTGACAGTGTGACACACAGAAGTCGATCAGCTGTAAAGCCTGGTGCACACGAGAGCTATCAGCTGAACTAACGGTCGCTATTGCCTGTCAGCTCAGGGGCTAGCTCTCGTGTGCGGGCAGTTTTTGGTGAGTTTTTGGCCTCGCTAGTCCGGAAGAAAAATATTGATAATTTCGCCTCGCGACACCAAATCCTCCGCGTGTGCGACGAACGCAAGCCAACAGCTCAGCAGTTTTATTGGACCGGCCAATGAATCGCATCTTATTTTCACGCGATTCATACGCACGACTCTTCAAAATGATCTTGAAGAAGACGTTATGCGGGAACTGAAATCAATTTCGTGAAACTTTTGCTCACCTTGTGCGCTGAAACCACACGTCGAGAGCTAGCCCAACAGCTGACAGGCAATTGAAGCCGTTAGCTCAGCTGATAGCTCTCGTGTGTGCTGGACTTAGGACTGGCTGACAGGACTAGGGTTAAAATCTCCCTGCAGTAAAGGTTTTGGTTTGTTGATTGATTCCCTTTTTATACGCCCGCCAAAAGGCGGACGTATTATGTGATAGCGGTTTCCGTCCGTCGTGTCCGGTCTATATCTGGAACAGTTTTCTATCTACAGTTCCAATTTTTGGTGAGTGGATACCCTACGGGGAGACGATGTGTCGCGTACCAAAATGAAGGTCGAGGTCAAAGGTTAAAGGTCACTGGCCTAAAAAACAGGAAATCACTGAAGTGTTCGTGTCCGGTCTATATCTGTGAACGTTTTCTTTCCATAGTTGCAATTTTTAGAGCATTTCCACAAAGTGGATGCTCTTATGTTTTCATGAGAAACGGCTCCGCCGGATCCGCCGCCGCAACTTTAAACGTGAATATCTCTGAAACCGTTAAATATTTTTGGGTCAGATTTTGTATGCTATCTCCTTAGGCCTGGGAAATTTGTCTGGTTGTGTTTCGATACCCGCTGCTCTTCACTAGGTGGCGTTGTAGTCAGTGCTTAGGTAAACCTTTCTCTGACGATTTCGTCTGAACGGCTTGTCCGATTTCTTTGAAATTCTATTACAATGGTCCTGAAGGATAGTCAATGTGCTGAAAAGGTTTTGTTGTAGCTGGCATAACTATAAAGGTAAGTTTTTTGCGTCTCAAAAAAAAAAGTTTTTCGTGAAATGAAAATTTACCAATTCGCTTGGAGAAATATTTAAAACTGTTCTATTCTAGGTTGCCAAGCATAATTATAGGATTGCCGACAAGATAATTCCCTTTCGGTGTGAATCAAATTGTCATTTAAATGAAAAATCTCATTTATCTGACTTAACGTCAAAACTTCCATATTAACCATTATCACGATTAGTAGTTTTTTTCATTGAACTCTTATGTGCCATCTCCCTAGGGCTTTAGATTTCACCCGCTTGATTTTATGGCATTTGCTCATCACTAGGTGGCGCTATAGACATGAATGCAGATAAACATATGTAACATCATATCTTCTGAACAACGCGTTTGATTTCCATGAAATTTGGGTATGATGATCTTGCAAGATAGGCAAAGGACTGACAAGATTTTGGTGGTGTTGGTGAATCATGGAGACGCATTTTTGCATCTCAAAATATGATTTTGTTTTCACAAAAATATAAATTTGCTTCTTAATCAGGAAAAAGTATTTCTATTTTGCTGAACATGAATGTAACATTCCCACTGTTATAGTTCACATCCCTTGTAAGCCAAATGGCCATTTTTTTTAAAGATCTGAATTCTCATGACTAGAGTCCAATATCTACATTCCCCAGGCCACATCTGAGGATTTTGCTTCATCATGTAGTTTTGTGATAGAATTTATATAGTCACAATTTCTTGGCATTTCATCTGTTCATGCAGTTTATTATTGTCAGACAGACAAAGGATTTCAAAGGACTGAAAGTTTTGTTTTTTTTGATTGAAATTTCATGGATTTTGCAGCCCATCAACCTAATGCTTGATTTATATCTCATTATACATTCTTTTTTACAATTACTAACCAATCCATTATTAACATTATGGTTCAAAAATGGATTGAAAGGACATTGGTGTTAGTGCTGGCATAATCATGTGGCATAGGGTATAGACAGCTAAATATATCTAAATCTAGGCTACATCAATCCCTGCTTTAACACATAACTAAAATGCAGTCTATGCTAGCTGCCATCAGTGTGGTCAGTATGGAGAATTGAAAGGATTCAAGTGAGCTTGAAGTCAGGCCATGTTGATCAAATAGACATACTGTATATTCTGCTTCACCTTTCATGCCTCATATTGTAATAGTTGACTTATTACATAATGCACTCTATGTAAGTGGATTAGTGGACGGCTTGTGTCAACAAAGTAAACACTTCATTTCCACAATCAGTGCTATTTCTCTCTCTAGTACTGATATAATAATTTGATCCTGTTACAAGTTGCATTTCTTCAGGCTCCAGTGGCTGGGAAGCCCTGGCTTCCAGATGTCTGGGGATGCATTATTGCCAATTTTCAAAAATCACAAATTATTACTCAGTTAATGCTCATTTTTTTGTTTTTTTTATGTGGAGGTCCCCAGAATTCCTTTGAAACTCGAGATGTGAAATTGCTCATACCGTTGCATTTTGACAGCATAGTTACAAACACTGACAAATGTTGATAATTATTTTTTGAACTGAAAAAGTAGAAAGATGTTTGAAGTGGAACTTCTACATACCTGGTATATTGCACATGCCACTTGGGAAATTTTTACATGTATATCTACATGTAATTGAAGTAATCCATTGGAACCACTGATGATTTTCCCAGTCCATCATTTCTAACGAGCGCGATCGCGCTCGCGCACCTCAGCGCCCGTAAAAGCGGCCACAGAGGCGCGAATAATCGCACTCCTCGATTTTCCACAAAAAAAAAATGTTATTAAGCGCAATTTATTAGCAGACCTGCATGGACACGAATGTTTTAGAAATGCCTGATGAAATTCTTCAGTCGATTCGGGCGGCTTCACAACTTTCCGTGACGTAACACACAATACACAGTGCAGATAATATGCGATATGTTACGGGCTGTTTCATTGGCTAAGACACAAAACGCACCAATCACGATTAACGTACCATGGCTCTCCTACAAGGGCCACTGCATGACCACGCCATTTTGTTTGGTTGCGAAGTGCTGCAGTTTTAACCTTTATGATGGCAGGCGCTAGCGTACAACTTGTGACGTTCAAAGATTGGAATATTGGCAGCTGCATTGGTTATATTGCGGAGGTCGACGACAGGGGCCGAGAAATGGTGGGGCAGGTTTGGTGCAAACTGTGCGCTAAGCACGTTGATAGAATAATGGCAGACCGGCGTGTCAAGGGCAAAGCAAAGACTGAAGCAGTTAAGTACGCCCGCGGATCAAACAGATCCTGATGACTTAGAGGAAGCAGTTTTGGTAACAGATGAATTAGCAGTTGATTTATTATACAGATACATGTAGTTATTCAGAAATGTAACTTGGCAAGTAAGTCTTAGTCCTGAATCTGCCAGATTCAAAGCGGAAACTGATTTATCAAAGCCGTTTGTTACATTTAGAAATGTAAATTGTAATTTAGCAAGCCCTCGATTTGCCAGATTCAATAGATTTACATGTACCTATTGCTATATCTGAAATAAAGACCTATAATTTGGATTTTGTTCTAACTTCTGGTTTGTGAACTTAAGTTTTTATTAGCTCAGCTGGATAACTTCATATCCAATAGTAAACCTGGAAATTGGCACCTGTCAAATTTGAAATCATCTCCCCTGTGAATAAAGTGGTAGGGTCCAGTTTTGGTCATACTTGCATAGGACAGTAGGTCAAAGGTTAAATGGAAAATGCATTATGCTAAAAGTGGGGTTGTCAAGTTAATATCATGAGCGGCACCAATTTAGCTATAAACAGGCATACATAAAAAAAAACCAACACAGAACTTTCTTTACTTTGCAGTTTCTTTTATTACCAGAAGATCAGTTTTCAGCACACTTGACTTACATACACATGTAGAAGCTTCATGATCAGCACAGCTTAGCTATAAGAGAACTTAAACATGTCATTCTTGTTAAAACTGATAATAATGCATTTAAAACTGATAATAATGCAGCATGCAGAACATGAGTAAGAGTTCAGTTTTGCTTTAAGTCGATCTCAACTCCAGAATGATACAGAAAATTGAACTGCTACTTTGAAAAATACAATAGTATGATGAAAGTCATAACCTGTACAACGCTCTCCTCAAATATTTGAGGAGTGTGGTTTCGAGGAGTGTGATTTGCACTCCTTGCGTATTTGAGGAGTACGTGCGATTTATAGCACCCGTACAGTTTTCAAAAATGATGGACTGATTTTCCAATAATAGAGAAGAAAAGCAACTCCGAGTAGGGATGACAATTTCATTCTGTATATTTTGCTATTAGTTATAGCATCTTCAGCAGTGAACAAAGTTACAAACAGCTCCATACGCACAGTATATATACAAGGCATAATGTGATCTTAGCCAATACGCATTTATGAATAGGTAAACCAGTAAATTATGTCAAGCCAGGTTGGACGGATATTAAAATGGTGTCATTTTCAGAAATTAAGCAATAACTTGACAGCGATCTACAAATGGTGTGATTCAGGTGATACAATACACACTCTAATTGATGAAAACATGAATAAAGTATGGTGCATTGAATATTTCTACATGTCAGGAAGTTTGGATAAGGACTGTCATTTTAAGATAATATTGGTATAATTTTCTTGGCAATCCACATCAGAACTGATGCAGGCCTTGTGATTTGAGGCGCGCGATCGCGCACGCGCACCATAACGCGCCTGAAGAGGCACTGAGGTGCGTTCTGAACGCGCGCCTTATACTTCATGATCCCCTTCAAAATTTTGCTATGTCAAATTTTGACGCGAATTCATTCCCGTGAAGATTCGCCTGACCGGGCATTCGGGCGAATCTAAACGGATTCACGTAGATTTGAACGTAAAATTAAACATTACCGGTTGAAAACTTACGATTGAGCCCCGTCCGCCGATCGTCAACATACGCTGTCGAAAACTGGGCTCTATATCATCTTATCTATTGCCATGTGCCAGTCCGAGTCTATATGTAAGCTGATCTGTCGAGCGTTTTCATTGGCTCGTTCACGGCAGCCTGCCAATCGCTATCATTGAAACAAGTGTCAAGGGCCAACTTGATTGAAAACGAGATGGTGAAATGGCAACTGACACAGGGCCTAAAAACGTGGAAACAAATTAGAAAAACAGCCCTGTGTCAGTGGGAAAGGAGCCTGAGGGATAACTTTGCATTCCTTTTAACAATGCTGGGAATAAGGTGGTACTGGCCTTTTGCAAAGTGTGACAGAAACACAGCGATCAACCAAACAAAGTGTAGATAGAGGCAACTAGTAGCCGACGTCAGTTACGGCAAAAACGAAACTAGTTACCTGCTGAAGCCAAACTTGGTTAGACACGTAACAGCGATGGACTTCGCGAGTGTTCGGGAATTGAAACTGATTCAGACATTCCAGATTTCTGAAGGCAAGTGAAAGGATTGAATGATTGGAATGATGAATATGACGATGTAAAAATTGCCATGTGCCAGTCCTAGTCTTTTACAATTTGTTGTTTTCCAGAGTTTTATTTCTATTTTGCCAATCTTGTTCTCAGCTTTTGGCTCATTAACTGATTGTGTTAATTTTAAATACAAAAAAAAAAAGAAGAAATTTAAAACAGTGTTTCTTGATTTTATTATCACCTCAATATCTTTCATAGCTAAACCAGTAAATATTAGTTCCCCCTGGATATCCTGAAACATTGCTGCGAGATGGATTCTCGGCCAGCACACATTTATTTCAATTCACACCTTAACGTTTCAAACACCGTATCACACGCCTTAAAAAAAATTAGGTGTGCATTTTAGGTGTGCTAACCACACACCTCGCACGATTTTAGGTGTGCTTTAATCACTCGCCAGGGCCCGTACAAATCACAAGGCCTGCTGATGGAAACCGTTTCATAATTGTATATTTCCATGTGAGTTACAACATTTGTAGAGTGTGTATTGTATCACCTGAATCCCACCATTTGTAGATCACTGTCAGGTTATCGTTTAACATTTAACAATTTCTGAAAATGACACTCATTTTAATATCGGTCCAACATGACCGACATAATTTATTGGCTTACCTAGTCATTAATGCGTATTGGCTAAGATCAAATTATGCCTTGTATATATACTGTGCGTATGGAGCTGTTTGTAACTTTGTTCACTGCTGAAGATGCTATAATAGTGAAATATACAGAATGAAATTGTCATCCCTACTCGGAGTTGCTTTTTCCTCTCTATAACTGAAGTAGACTGGTGTGTTCTGGTGCATTTTTACAAAATATTTAGAATTTGAAGATGTGTAATGATGCCCCAAAATGAACTGAATTTTTCGTTTCATCTGTCTGTCTGTCTCTCTGTCTGCCCATCTTTCTTGTCATACCACATATGCAGCTGGTGATGGATCAGAAGCTTAATGAAATTGACTGACCTTCACCTGTTTATCGAGGTCAAATTTAGCATTTAGCAATAATTTTTAAAGGAGTGAAGATAGGCTCTCCAAATGGAGTCTATGGATATGACTGATGTTGACCTATTTTCTCAAGGTCAAAAACTGTATGTTAATTCACATGTTACGGTAAGTTCCCTAAGTATTCGTGACCGGAAGTGAATATCGCAGTCGTGAAAGACTGACCACTTCCGAATAGTTTGTGCAGGTCAGTTCAGAAAAAACGGACGTTTTCGTAAATTAGAGTCCCTTTGTTAAATGCTCATACCGTTGGACATTGAAGGTCACAATACTTTTGTGTGTAGAATGAAGCTCAATATACTTCGTCGAAGTTCAGAGGTACGAAAACGTGTGGTCGAGGGGAAACACGGAAGCAAAAGCTGGGAAATGTTTGCCGTGCATTTAGATTTGTCAGGCAATATTTCGCCATTCATCAAAGGATGAATAAAGTACTGATTGAGGTAGAAGGAGATCTACATGTAGCATATTTCCCATTATATTCATTTAAATCGTGGAGCTAGAAATGATTTAAATCCACTGCAAAGTATAAATCATCTATAGAAAAATCAGGTTTCCCCGTCGGTTCTCAGTCATGCTTTCATCGGACATCCGGCCAATTTAAAATCACAAATTCGCGTATATCATTGTATTAGTACATATTCTGTCACTTTGACATTCTGATTCTTTATTTTCTCTTCAGGACATGCTTGAAACCTTGCAGAATTTTTGTCACGGCCGAGAAGACTAGGCTCAACTATCGCGGTGACGCCAATGATGTTTACGGGAAAATATATAATCGATCTAAATGAAGAAACACAGATGACGTCATTTTCAGATTGAGAATCAAACCTAATAATTTCTTGATTGCTCTTCATAGGGAAATCTTGTGAAAGGGCTTTTCAAACTGTTTATGTCAATAAAACGAACAGCAAATTAATCAAGCGCCCGACACTATTTGGAGGCCCATATCAGGGCCAACTCGGCTAACACCCATATCGGGGCCAACTCGTCTGAGATGATATACAATCTTCCCAGCTGGAACGAGCTCATCCCGACCTGTATAGCGGCTAAACGAAAGACATGAATTGCTTGCCCTTTCTAACAATTCACTGTATCCCTTCGATCCTTGATTAACAAAATGTATGAAAATACTTTCATAGAATTGGGTGGGGTCTGTAGAATGAAAGTTTCAACATGCCACGTGTTGGTTGTACATTTTCCCGCCGTACAGAGTTGCAATAACATCACATGATCAATACTTGGATAGCATAGCACGTGGGCCAAACTTGCGCTTGTACACGGTTCCCGCTTCATAACATATTCAGCTAACACAACCTCAATATATTATGCCTTCGTAACAGTAAGATCATGTCTCTCACGAAAATAAAAAAACTGACTTGAATTCATGCGGAATATCAATAATGAGCGTAAACTTGACGGGTTGCATATCATTATTGCGGATTTTGAATGTCTTTCCACCGTTATGCAGTCTGTAATACGTTATGCGTCTGGTTGTCTTTTACACTGTTTTGGCATCTCCAAAATAGGGAGTTTACACCCGATATGAATCATCATCTGGAAAAGAAAGATGACAAATTTCTACTCAGTTTATGTTCGGTGGAATAATTATTTATCACAGTTTGCTTGCTCCTGAAAAGTTGAATACAAGAGCGCAAACTTTTTTCGGTATATGCATCACCGCGAATTCTACGGCCGTAAAATATTCTGAATCGCCGCGTTCGTTGGAAATGATACGTTTCTAAATTAGTTTTGTCTGAACAGTACAAAAATATGTTTTCATTAACATAGCTGGGAATCTCAACATTCGTGTCAAACGGAAGAAAAATCTGAAAGTCGGAACCAAACAGGCGCGTTTCTGGTTTTTGGGTGAGGCGCACATGGCATACAGTCGCCAAAATTAATGCAACTATATCCCGACCGTGTGCGGTTGTATTTCATTTAGATTGTGTACCTCTCAGGACTCAGGGATAATAGTTCAGTTGGAATATATTTTGTAAGACCGAATGAAATGCCACTTCTTCACTTCTTCATTTTGATATTTTCAGTATAATATCGAACGTATGCTCTCTTCAATCGGCAATGTTTAATATCGCACGTCCATGTAAACCGGCAATATTCTCAATTTAATGAAAAATCGCGGTTCAAACATTGTGGATACATTTCGTTTGAGACATAATGAAAATCAACTTAGTTGTTACAATTGGTTCTG
The DNA here is from genome assembly GCA_036873755.1 of Hanleya hanleyi. NCBI lineage: Eukaryota > Metazoa > Mollusca > Polyplacophora > Lepidopleurida > Hanleyidae > Hanleya > Hanleya hanleyi. The sequence continues at coordinate 36,476 of JAVTVY010016903.1, read as the reverse complement.
TTCAAAGTGCTCAAAAAGTTTGCAAGGTTTATCAAATACTAATTCTAAGGAAACTCGTTAATCTGGAAGTTTTTTTCATCGCACAACTACATAAGCCCACAATATTATCAATATTGCGACCACGATAAATGGGGGATTTTCGAATAGTTAGGACGGCGGTTTCTCGCGAATGGGCCGTTTTCGATTACTTAGGGAACAGTGTCACGTGACTTGTCGAAAAATGCCCGTTTTCGAATTTACTTAGGGTCGCGAATACTTAGGGAACTTACCGTAACTGCCAACATACACTTCAAATCAAACAATGTCATCATTTTGTTGTGGCTGTGGTTGTCTTCCAGAACAATCTAGCGAATTTTGCATGTGTTGCAACAGCCTCATGCTTCAACAGTAACTTAAACCATGCTGTATTGGCTGAGCTGTTGAAACACCCTCCATTTCCTAGCCCTGACATACTGCATCACTGTCGAAATATGGGTACCATGACAGAGTGATAGATCACACAGTCAGTGACGGTTCTGGATTTACATTGAATGTCGTTATTGCCTGAGTAGTATTAGCAGCATTTTACAACAACAACAATTTGCTGACTTGCAGTGAAAAAATCATAGTGAAAGGTATTTTTTTTTTTTTTGGCATTTTTATTTGCTGGCATTGTTTCAGATAGAATACAACAGCCTAATTCATACAATCAGGAATAAAAAGGGGGTTAAAAACTTTCATAGGAAATATAAAAGTGGCAATTTGAAATTTTATTTTTATTCGATTTTTTAATGTCGGTTGGCCCATGAAACGCAAAATAAAGTTGGTGTTGTCTCACACTGGGTTTCGCCCATTGGTGAAGAAATCCCTTCTCAGAGGCACTTTTATCAGAGATTATTCCTGATCGCTCATCTTCCAGGGGTATGTGCTCCACCCTCTGTCCCATCCTAAAAAACTTGCCTAGGGGGTGTGCCCAAATTGGGGAGATCTAAAGCCCTATGAGTACCAAATTATGTGTTACAAAATTATCTGGGGAAATGCCCTTCGCCCGTGTTTCACACGAGCTTTCATTTGTGAGTGGATACACTAGGTAGAGACGATGTGTCGCACATCAAACTTGAGGTCAGAGGTCAAGGTCACTGTTGCCTAAAATCAGGAAATCATTGACAGTTTTCTATCTACAGTTCTAATTTTTGGTGAGTGGATTCCCTAGGGGGAACGATGTGTTGCATACCAAATGTAGGTCGAGGTCAAAGGTCAGTGTGACCGAAAAATCAGAAAATCAATAAAGATTTCTAATTTTTTGTGAGTGGATTTAATAGAGGGAAACAAAGTGTCGCATACCAAAAAATAGATCAAGGTCAAAGGTCACTGTGACCCCAAAATCAGGAAATTATTAAAAATAACATTTTTTGTGTCAGTAGGTACACTAGGGTGACACGATGTCATCTACCAAAATGTAGGTCAAGGTCAAAGGTCAAGGCCACTGTGACCCCAAAATCGTAAAATTGTTAAAAATCATGATTTTTTGAGTCCATTGAGAAATTACGGGGAGCCGTTTTGTCATGTACCAAAATTTAGATCCAGGTTAATAGTCAAGGTCACGGTGACCCCAGAATCAAGGTCAAAGGTCAGTGTGACCTGAAAATCAGGAAATCATTAAAAATTTCTAATTTTTGAGAGTGAATTCAATAGGGGGGAAATGAAGTGTCGCATACCAAAAATTGGGTCAAGGTCAAAGGTCACTGTGACCCCAAAATCAGGAAGTTATTAAAAATAACGTTTTTTTTTGTCAGTAAATACATTAAGGGGACACGATGTGTCACATATTAAAATGTAGGTCAAGGTCAAAGGTCAAGGTCACTGTGACTCAAAAATCTTGAAATTGTTCAAAATCATGATTTTTGGTGTCCATTGAGAGATTACGAGGAGACAGTTTGTTATGTACAAAAATTTAGGTCAAGGTGACCTGGTCAATAGTCAAGGTCACTGTTACTCCAGAATCAAGAAATCTTTGAAAACTTTTTTTTTGTGTCAGTAGATAGGGGGGACATGATGTGTCACCTACCAAAATGTAGGTCGAGGCCGGACGTCAAGGTCACTGTGACCCCCAAAATCATGAAATTCATAAAAATCAAGATTTTTTGTGTGTCCATTGATACATTGAGGGAAGAAGATGTGTGGTGTACCAAAATTTAGGTCAAGGTCACTGTGACCCCAAAATCAGGAAATCATTCAAAATAACTTTTTCCTGCCAGTAGATTATTAGAGGGACATGATGTATTACATACCAAAATGTGGGTCAGAGGTCAAGGTCACTGTGACCCCAAAATCAAGAAATCATTAAAAGTCACATTTTCATATGCCTGTCGAAGACGAGGTCATGTATCGCAATGTTGAGTTCTGTCCATTCATCCATTAACATTTGTCCATGCGATATCTCTAGTTTCAAGGTATGGATTGGTACCAAACTTTGAGTATACCTTACTCGCATGGCAAGAGGAGGCATACATTTTGAGATCAATTTGTCAAAGGTCAAGGTCACATTCCCCCCCCCCCCCAAACTGAATCAAGTTTAGCTGACTTTTTGTGGCCGGTAGGAATATTCAGAGTTCTCTCCCCTACATGTATATGTCATTTGTCTTGTGGAGTTGTCGCCCATGTTTGAAACAGCTACATTTAGTTAAACTGTTGTGAAATAAAACCCTACATTTACTAATTTAACGGGGAGACGGGTCCCAATATGAACTTCATACCTGTTTATTAACTCAAGAACAAGGGTTTACTTCATCACTTTCTTCTTCCTTCATGAAAAATTCTGTCGTTTGAAAGGAATCCATTTGCAGGAAAACTACTATTTTCTTGTGTTTGACTTGTCGATTTCAGTGTGGGATTTGTGAGCTCTCAGCTCTTGCTTCAAGGTCAACTGGTTACCAAGAGTTAAGCTCATTTTAGTTTATCATTCAATATAAGATGTGATATATGTTAACTTCTCAGAAGCTCAAAATTGTAGACCTTTCTCTGGATTGCTAGCTACCAATTGGAATCAAGGCTATCAAACAACCTTGAAATTTGGACCAATGTAATTCCAGATATACGGGCGTATATTGAAGCCTCTTGGGCTCTTGTTTATTCTTACTATGACTCCCCCAAATATTAGGTAAAACTGTTATTCTACTCCTATTTCAGTGGGACGTAATGGCTCTGGCAAGAGTAATTTCTTCTATGGTAAGTATTGAAAACTTCTACATTGCCGACTGCTTTGTGATAACCAACCAGTAATCTGATACAGCTATTGTTCACAAGAACACAGTTTGCTTCATTCTTGCTGAATTTTCTTTAATTTTCAGTGTTTTACAGACAAACAGGTCCACATGTTCAGGGTTTCCCGGAAGTCGATTTTGACAACCGAACAACGGTAGTCAAAAAATGTTGAAAAATGAATACCTACGCTAAAAAAACTCAAGTTCCTGGCTTTCACTGGCCAAATACTCAATTCAACGAAAAAAACTCAATTTGATCAGTGCTGTTAACGAGACAGGATGCTCAATTTAATCTATTTTACATTTTTATATAAACTGAAAATCCAGAAAAGCGGACATAGAAACGTTGTTGTATCTCGATCGGCACTCTCCCATCTCAGTGTTACATACATGTATGTCATGGGTTGAAGTATGTACCAGGTTATCTCTGTCACTTCGTTTGTTTCCGTATTTGTGGCTTTGTAAGCTTTGGACATCGTTTCTCATTCGTCATCCAATGAAAATGTAACAAGCGGAGGCAGAGATATTTTTCTCTCCAAGTCTGCTGATTGCAGCGCTCCTCACAGGCTATTCAAACAGAAGGGAGACAACTACTTTTACCACCGGGTACCTTCATACGTCTATCGCATTTAACTTTTTCGGACCTCGTGTGGCGGGTTCCCGACAGCTGTCTTCATGCGAGAAACATTCAATGCACGAGGACAGGCAATTACATTTCCACTAATTTTATTTAAATTTCTTGCTCTAATAAGCTGATAATTATTCAACTTCTTTGCTTGGCACAGTACTCCGTAGGAGTTTTGTTTTTGTGTGTGCTATCTGCCTCTCGTTGTGTGTTCTTGGAAGTCCTAATGAAACCACTGCCTTTGGTATTCGCAATTTGGTTTTTCCAAAAGTAATCATCACCCCCCACCCCCCAACATACACAGACAAATACTTCTGAACATGTTTGATTTAATAATAAATATATACCAGTTGACCTATGAATTATCTCATATATATTACCACAATATTTCTGGTGCCTTCTCCCATGGATAATAACACTCCCTTCCACACACACACATAATAAGTGAACAAGAATGATTCTTTGTTTTTTAATTTAGTTAGTTAAATTATTGATTGGATATTTCCACTTGTTGTTAGAATACAAAGCACCCCAAACTGACATGAATTAATTTATTCATTTTTGTTTTCTTCAAATATACAGTGGTGGTGAAAATAATCGAAAACTCAATTGAAGTATGTGATGTGGCAGTCATTTTTTTTTTTAAACTCAACTGACCCTCGAAAAAAACTCAATCCAGTCAAAAATTGAGTTTTCGGTTATCAAAATTTTGACTTCCGGGAAACCCTGATGTTAAAGGGATGGAAACTTGTACTTTGTTTTAAATGATTACTAAAAGTGTACAGATTCAAATTAAATCATTTGATGTGTTTGAGTATTTGATAGGAATGCTTATGCATGTAATTCAGTAAACCTGACAACTTTATTGAGTGACAGCATGCGACAAACTGGATCATAATCTGGACAAGAAATTCCCATAATGCTAGCAAGTTCACTCCATCTATTTTTATTTTATTTTTATTTTTTTGCTCTAACATGATTTGAGTCTACCTCAGAGATAAATAAAAATAAAAAATAACATCGTTAAAATCATAGCAATCCATTCTGTCTTTCAATGTTCCAATATATAGTCTGACTTTTCATGTGTGCCGGACTCTGCAAAGTGGGTAAAACTGTGCATGTTCTCATTTAGATCAGTAGTGGTGTAGCAGGGCAATGTGTTAGGAGGTATGACTTGTATTGAAAGATCATGTTTGTTGGTCCAATAAATAAATATTTAAACTGCATTGCTTGGAGGTATACATTTGCCCTTTAGTTTCATCATTTGACAGATGAAACTCCGAAGTAACGTTTGATTAACTACTGACCTCCCATGTAAATGAATTTATCAATCTGCCCCACCACCCACAGCAGTTGATTTCACCCATTCACCCTTGATCCGTTGAAAGAAAATTGACCTGAATCCGCCCCCCCACCAACCACACACACACACTTTTCAATACCTTTTTTCTGGAACAGCCCTCAGATCAGTAGTATCATAATCAATGATGTTTGCTGGTAGGTGACAAGCTAAGAAATATAAGTAAATATGGATTTTATTTCAGCCATCCAGTTTGTGTTATCGGATGAGTTCAGTCACATGAGACCAGAACAACGGCAGGCTCTCCTTCACGAAGGAACTGGGCCACGAGTTATCTCTGCCTTTGTTGAGATCATCTTTGACAATTCTGACAACAGAATTCCGGTGAGTATTCTTGTTTGCTCAGTTGCACATTATTAAGAGAACAAACTACTGATATTTCACTTTGCCCTATCTTTTAACCCAGTACAATATTTTGAACTGTGATAGCTGGCATTTTTTTCATGTAATATTTGCATTTATACAGTTATACATTATTCTACGTATAATGACACTTTCTTTGAATGCTAAATAAATTATGTCATTTATCACCAGTTCAAAATATTGTCCTGGTTAAAAAGATGGGATAAAGGGAAATTATACAAGCCATAGCTAATTAGCTAAAGTCACGGTCAGTACACAGATAGGCTTTCTTTTGTTCTCCTCATGTCCAGGTTTGTCTGACGAGTAATGTGAAAAAGGCGAATTGAATATCAAGCAATATGTTGCTCAGATGTCCCTCTACAAATTCAGCTAGTATTGCCAACAACCTTCCTGATGTACATGTAGGAACCCGGAAGGGACTTTCTGTTTACAATAGTTTTTACCCCTTGGTCAACTTTGGCTATACTACAGCCAGGATGCCTTAAATAGAAGACTGTTAGGTGAATTATTTTGAGGAAACTATAAGAGATTTGGAGAACTCCACTGCCAATGCGCATTTTCATTTTCCAGATTGACAAGGATGAAGTGGTCTTGCGTCGTGTTATTGGTTCGAAAAAGGACCAGTATTTTCTGGACAAGAAAATGGTCACGTAAGCTGTTTTCTGTTTAACGTTTATTCTATCATCTCCCACCTACCCATCAGATACAAATTTGGCTCTATAATGTATATTATTTCCATTCAATATAAAACTGTGAAAACCTAGCTCAAAATATTGATAATTTATTGGTTTAACTTTGTCTTCCTTCACAGTGTTCTAGCAAGATGTGAAGCATTTTGATGTTGTGTATTGTTGTCAATGGTTTGTTTATGTTTACATGCCTGTATATTATTACAGGAAGGGTGATGTGATGAACTTGTTGGAAAGTGCAGGATTTTCTCGTAGTAATCCATACTACATTGTCAAGCAAGGAAAGGTGAGCTAATATGTTACCATCCTCTCCAGTACATTGATCTTCTATGACTAGGATCATAACTGACCAGGCTTCAGACAGTTCCTATTTGAACATTTCACTTCACATCCGTTACTTTTGCTATACTACACCTTCCTAGGGTACATATATATAACAAATAAAAAACTTTCTTATAGATAACAAGTTCTTAAATTTATTTACTGTCGACGCCCTACCACAGCCTTGAGCAGCATCCAGTCAGGGTGTGAAATTCTAGTTGCAAATCGGCAAGTACGGGCAACCAACACATCCAGATGCACTGCAAGTAGAGAAGAATTTGAGTGACAAAAGGAAATTTGGGTTGCCCCGAGCAAAAGGCTATTTTGCACCCTGATCCTTTAGCAGCATCACAATATTCCATAGTAGCATTTTCTAGCCTCTGAAAGGCTAGAAAATTCTGCTGAAACTGGTAGCTGAAAGTTGTCAGTAAAATAAATGAAGAAGTTGTTATCCATAAGAAAGTTTTTATCGAGCCCGTGGCTTCAGCTGCGGAAAGCTCGATATAGGTGCCGCAATGATGTCCATCTGTCTGTCTGTCTGTCTATTTGCAGGACCAAGTAAATGTTAAATTTTTGGGACTTTTTTCCTCAGGACCAAGTAGATGTTAATCAACCTCACCGTATGTCTCCTGAACTTGGGCTGGGGAACCGAGCCCCACCCTCTACTTCCTAAACTAAGCTTCGGCTGACCCCATACCCTCATACAGTCCTGGAGCTTAGATCATGCTACACTTATTCAACCCATCGACTACTCTCGGGAAGCATGTCCCCATCCCTGGGGCATCGAGCCCCACCCTCTTTCTCCTGAGCTAACCTTCGCCTGACCCCATACCCTCATATTAATTTCAATAGGATAACATGAAAATACATCTTATTGTGAATGGCCGATTTTCATTAAAACTATATTCTAATATAACCCTTCATATAACTAGGTCGCATCATTAAACTAACAAACCAGCACACATGATTACCAAACTTGTACACCAAGAACGTGCTGCACAGCCCACACAATTCGGAAAACTCGCCTCGACAAAAATTATGTCATATTAAAATAATTCCTATTTAACACCATGTTAAATAGTGCTGAGGTAAACTGATTATGCCATGGCATTTACCTCGGCAATTGCTGATTGCTGTGGTGAATTGTGTGGGCTGGCTACATACATGTACATGTATTTATCAGGTATACAAAATGAGATGTATAAGCTTACTTTTGGAAAAAAGGTAATCTTTATTTCAAGTTATATAGTTCCTCTTTCAATCCAACTTTAAAATCGTTGACATAGACGTCTTTTTTTATAATAAATGTATTGTCATTGCCAGTGATGTGCAACCTAAAATGATGTGCCACCCTAAAGGGCTCGATCTTTATGCGAAGCTGCATGTAATTTGTTACCAACTTGATGCTTCTAAATGCTACTGGAACATGTTGCATATGGGCCATTTTCATGAAAATGTACAAATAATGGTAAAGACAATTTATTTTTACATTTTGTTCATTTCACATTTTACAGCCAGAGATTTGCTGGAAATGCGAGGTGATTAAACATTTGATAGTTTTTCTGTATTGTAAAATGTCTATTTTTGCAAAGATAAAAGATTAAGTTTTCAAATCTGAAAATGAAATTGTCTTTACCTTAATCGTTGCAAATGCAGTTTGAAGGTTAATAATTTTTAAACAACACAGTATTTAATAAAACGAATCTTCCTGTTGGATACTACAATACTGTATTTATGTGTAAAATATATGAGAATATAAAGTCCTGTTCATTTCACATATCTTGACATGTGAAAAATATTACAAACAGTTTGAATTTATTAAGCAGCCTTTACCATTATCAGGAAAGTTTTTATCGAGCCCGTAGCTTTAGCTGCGGAAAGCTCGATATAGGTGCCACAATGATGTTCGTCTGTCTGTCTATCTGTCTATCTGCAGGACCAAGTAAATGTTAAAGTTTTGGACGTAGAAATTTTTCCCTCAGGACCAAGTAAATGTTAAAGTTTGATCCTAAGGCCTGCCCGACCGCCGAACCCTCATATTTCAGATGCTTGCATCGGGCTACACATACTGAACCCATCCACTACCCTGGGGGAGCATGTCCCCACCCCTGGGACCCCAGGACCAAGTAAATGTTAAAGTTTTGGACTTATTGAATTCCTGACACAGCTTCTCGGCCTCACCTTTGTCTCCTAAACTACGGCCAACCCGACCCCCTGAACTCTCATCTATTCCAAATGCTTACATCGGGCTACAGATATTGAACCCATGCATTACCCTCGGGGAGCATGTCCCCACCCCTGGGACCTCAGGACCAAGTAAATGTTAAAGTTTTGGACTTAGAAAATTTCTATCCACATCATCTCGGCTTCAACTATGTCTCCTGAACTAAGACCATCCCGACCCCCCAAACTGTCATCTATTCCAAATGCTTACATCTGGTTACACTTTTTGGACCCATCCACTACCCTCGGGGAGCATGTCCCCACCCCTGGGGCACCGAGCCCCACCCTCCATCTCTTAAACTAAGCTTCGCCCGACCCCATACCCATATATAGTCTGGGAGCTTAGATCATGCTACACTTATTCAACTTATCCACTACCCTCGGGGAGCATGTCCCCATCCCTGGGGCACCGAGCCCTACCCTCTATCTCTTAAACTAAGCTTCGCCCGACCCCATACCCATATATAGTCTGGGAGCTTAGATCATGCTACACTTATTCAACTTATCCACTACCCTCGGGGAGCATGTCCCCACCCCTGGGGCACCGAGCCCCACCCTCTATCTCTTAAACTAAGCTTCGCCCGACCCCATACCCATATATAGTCTGGGAGCTTAGATCATGCTACACTTATTCAACTTATCCACTACCCTCGGGGAGCATGTCCCCACCCCTGGGGCACCGAGCCCCACCCTCTATCTCTTAAACTAAGCTTCGCCCGACCCCATACCCTGATATAGTATGGGAGCTTAGATCATGCTACACTTATTCAACCTATCCACTACCCTCGGGGAGCATGTCCCCACCCCTGGGGCACCGAGCCCTACCCTCTATCTCTTAAACTAAGCTTCGCCCGACCCCATACTCTTGTATATTCGGAGAGCTTAGATCATGCTACACTTATTCAACCCATCCACTACCCCAGGGAGCATATCCCCACCCCTGGGGTACTGAACCCCATCCTATATCTCTTAAACTAAGCTTCGCCTGACCCCATACCATCATGTATTCAAGTGGCTTACATCATCATACACTTATTCAACCCCATCCGCCATCTACACTTATTCAACCCATCCACTACCCCCGAGAGCATGTCCTCACCCCCGGGGGCATAGAGCCACACCCTCTATCTCTCATATACCCTCATATATTCTGGGAGCTTACATCATTCTACACTTATTCAATGCATTGCCCGACCCCATACCCTCATATTTCAAATTTTATATCTCTTATATGTGAAACTAACCTACTATTAGGTAGGAGATGTAGTGTACATTGTATATACACACACACAACAAATGACCTACAATATATACTTTATAGTAATTACTTATAGTAATTTGATGACATTATTTTGTTTCAGAAGTACAATATTAAATAACCCGGCAGGGGAATCCCGCAGTATTGAACCTCTATCAGTTTTGAATTTCGTGTCGCCTTAAATGAAGGACAAAATTCCCTTCAATTTTGCTATCAAATCATTCTATTCCACATCATATGATTTAGCTTAAAGCTTTTACATGAACCATATTTGTGTCCACACATTTAACTTATTATATTAATTAAAACTGAGTTTGTGGTGTCCCAGTTTTACCAGTGCACATTATTATGTAGCATTACACATGTATGATTGAAAACATTTGTCATTATATTCTTGTATTTGCATACAAATTGGAGGGTTCACCCACAAGGTTGTTGTCCCATTCCATACTGTAAATGATACCTCTACTCCAACTATTACATTGTTAATAGCTCTGTCAGAAAAAGGGATTATATAATTCACGTATCATGACACAAAGTTACACCAAGAAGTTCCGTGGTCCAAATTGCACGGTCAATTGTCCCTAACTATGCACTGTATATGCTTACTTTGAAAAAGAAATGTAATCTTTATTTCAAGTTTTATAATATAGTTTCTTTTAATCCAACCTCAACATCACTGATATAGAAACCATATTTTTATGTATTGTCTTTTCAAATATGTGCATTGCCAATGATGTGCAACTTCAAATGATGTGCCACCCTAAAGGGCTCGATCTTTTTGCGAAGCTGCATGTTTGGAGAAATTTAGCACAAGAAATGTCAGAGAGCACCACTGTCACTGTTAAAAGTACCAGGGTATGGGCAGTCATTTTCCGTCCAGCTTAGTGGCAACAGAGCACATGTTTTCTACAAATTTGAAGAAAAAAAAGTCTGTGTTGCACTTATTGTCATGCCGTCTGTCCATCTGTCCGTCTTCTTTTCCCCGAACTCCCATATCTTGAGAACTACTGAAGGCAGGTCGACGAAACTTCTGTCCAATATAGAACGTAGTCTATATAGTTGTGCAACATACCTTTTGGTCCGATTTGAAAATTCAACATGCCCTCCAGGCAGCCATCCTCAATTTCCTGATAAAAATTTCCCTTTGAACCCTTGTTACTGGGTATCTCTAAATCTCCATAAGGCCAGACCAATTTTATTTTTTGTTTTGCGGGCAGAATATATTTTTTTCCAACATCGGAGGAGGGAATAAAAATAAAATTGGAAATTTACTATGGAAGCAACTTTTGTTTTATTTTGTAAAAGTTTTTGCTCCATGTCTGAACCTTCGGAGTACCAATTTGTACAATTGAACATGCATGTTAATACCAATATGAAGACCAAGGAATCACACAAAATTACATCAGTTGAAAAGATCAAAGTTATAAACTGATGTATTTTCAAACTTTAACCGTCTATATTCATTACAACTATCATTGGTCTCTGTAATGTCCAGTCTTACACATTAAAACTGATTAGCTTGACTGTTTTACAAAATAATACTGGTTTCCACTTGGTCAAACCTGAAATACAGAGTTTTAGAATATGATGAATTTTTATAATAAAATGCTCAAGCAGAAATTTCATGAAAAGAAATGAAATCTTCAAATAAAGCCAAGCTTTATAATCTATAATTTTAAAATAATCGTCACAATATACGAGAACGATTTACGGTAGTTGTAACAACACATACAACAACAACCACACATCTTACCAGTCGCTAACGGGATCAGAAAAGGAAAATTCTTTTTTTCTTGATATACTTTCGGAGGAAATGAAATAATATATCAGGCCTTGCCGTTTGAAAAATGACGGAGAGCTAAAACAGTCCTCGTAAATTTTCCAAGGAGGGTGATTTGCTCTCCTAGAATTTAACCCCTTCAAATTATTTGTATACTGTATGTGAGTGCATATGTACAATGTAGTATTAACTAGTAATACCAATTTCATTTACACTTTATAAAAATACAAATAAATTCAAATTCAAATGTTTGTGGAGCATAGCATCCGGAGTTGTATTTCTGTACTAAATAGAATACATAAAATTTACAACTTAGTAGCAGGCATCCTGCTTTGCTAAATAAACAATTATTCACAAGTTATATCAATGACAAAGTAAAATACTTTGCAATGATAAAACAATATTTTTCTTGAAGTTTGTAAAGAAATAAGCTGTTCACAAACATATTTATACAGTTTTGGTAAATAAATGGCCTACTAAATGCTCATAATGAAGAGACAGTGTGTCAAATCTTGTTAAATGAGTACAAGGCTGCCCCAAAGTTGATTGGAACTCTTTTGTGAAAAAGGTAGAAAAATAACATTTGACTGCCATTTGCTTTTTCATCCATGGAAAACGGGGAATTTGGCAATAAATACTTTGTTTATCAAAGTATACTTTGATTGAATAAAGGCAGAGAAAGGCTGGGAAACTGTTCTTGGGAAGTCATGAGGTGAGGCAGGCATTATATTCTCTTAGACAAGGGTATCTCAGCAGCCTTTGCGGCGCTCCCTGACAACTACCGCGTGGGCTAAAGAAAAGCATAGCGACGTATTCACTTAGCCCAGGCAGACCGCGCTTCTCGCCGTTAAATCGTATTTCCTCGACGTTTGCGCTGGTAATCGTTTGGAATCGATAAGATATTATTAATAAGGTAACATTTAACAGCTGAAAGGATCAATTGTGTGGTAAAGACTCCAGGAAAGAGTAATAAACAGCTCTAAATAACCCACAACAGTGAGCTACAAGGCGCTTACCCAGCCGTTAAAATCCTGGGGTTAACACAGCGGCAACACCGTTATTGTCGGCATATAGCAGATGTATACTTGTAGCAAAATTCCTTCACCGTTATGGATAGTCTGTGTTACTGTTTTTTTTCTTCATTAAGTCAATCTTTAAATCTGGATAATTAACAGCTTTATAAAAGCAGAAGACAAAAAAACAGTAACACAGACTATCCATAACGGTGAAGGAATTTTGCTACAAGTATATATCTGCGTTATTTACCATTTCATGATCAATAAGTCAATCATTTAATAAGTCAATCATTGAATATGGATAATTAACAGCTTTATGGGGGGAAATTAAAACAGATTATCCGTGCTATATGCCGACAATAACGGTGTTGCCGCTGTGTTAACCCCAGGATTTTAACGGCTGGGTAAGCGCCCTGTAGCTCACTGTTGTGGGTTATTTAGAGCTGTTTATTACTCTTTCCTGGAGTCTTTACCACACAATTGATCCTTTCAGCTGTTAAATGTTACCTTATTAATAATATTTTATCAATTCCAAACGATTACCAGCCGCAAACGTCGAGGAAATACGATTTAACGGCGAGAAGCGCGGTCCGCCTGGGCTAAGTGAATACGTCGCTATGCTTTTCTTTAGCCCACGCGGTAGTTGTCAGGGAGCGCCGCAAAGGCTGCTGGGATGCTTGCCTAAGAGAATCAAATAGATTTTCGTAATGCAGCCCAAGTACAGTGCTTGGTGGTATTACAACAACAACAACAACAACACACACTGACGAGCCGAGGTGGGCAAAAATGACACTTCTCAAAAGAAAATTAGGAATTGCGCTCCTCAAAAGGCCAGGCCTGAATTATATTTTATACCGTCGGGAAGCGTCCACAGAAATAAAACGGATAAACTCGCCACTTTCGGGAATTTGTAGTGAAAATAAAAGTGCCATTTTTCAATTTTATTACCCCTCGGCCAAATTTGGCCTAGGGGTATTGTCGTCATCATGTACGGCTGTCCGTACGTCCGTACGTACGTCCGTCCGTCCGTCCGTTACCGCGATATCTAAAGAACCGTTTCATGCATGGCAACCAAACTTGTTACATCTATTTATCTTCACGTAAATCAGAAGCCTATCGAAAATGAGTCATCTCAGACAATATTTTGCAGAGTTATGCCCTTTTTTACAAATAAAAATCCATTTATGATTTGTTATTTTGATAATTTCAGAACTGTTCCATATACAACATCCTAACGTGATACAGTTGTTTCTCTTGACCTAAACTAGATGCCTATCGAAAATGAGTCGTGTCAGAAAGTATTTTGCAGAGTTATGCCCCTTGTCTAATAAAATCCGTTACCGCGATATCTACAGAACCATTTCATGCATGGCAACCAAACTTGTTACATCTATTTATCTTCACGTAAATCAGAAGCCTATCGAAAAGGAGTCATCTCGGACAATATTTTGCAGAGTTATGCCCCTTTTTACAAATAAAAATCCATTTATGATTTATTGTATCATATACAACATCATAACGTGATACAATTGTTTCTCTTGACCTGAACTAGATGCCTATCGAAAATGAGTCGTGTCAGAAAGTATTTTGCAGAGTTATGCCCCTTGTCTAATAAAATCCACTAATTCCTATGTTAAGTTTGCATATAATTTCTATATCATGTTTGTATACTATCACATTTATTTATTGATTGGATGACTGATTTATTGATTTATTCTCTTACACAATGCGAAGAATGCCTGCAAATCTGTTTTGAAAATGACACTAGATGCCTATCAAAAATGAGTCGTGTCAGAAAGTATGCCCCTTGTCTAACAAAATCCACTAATTCCTATGTTAAGTTTGCATATTATTTCTATATCATGTTAGTATACTATCACATTTATTTATTGATTGGATGACTGATTTATTGATTTATTTTCTTAGACAATGCAAAGAATGCTTGCAAATCTCTTTTGAAAATGACATACATGTCCCATTTAGTATACATGTACTGTATTTATCTAGCCATGTGTACTGTTGTTTTGGTGAGACACCGATACAGCTCTTTCAATTTATTCCAGAAACAAATTAATTTAAGGGGAGGAAAACTTTTCTTTTTTTTCAAAGAAAGTACACTTACAATACCAGGGGTAAATATTTCTTCCCACAAGCCAATCAATTGGTAGAGACACCCTTACATTATAATAGCTGGGGTTCAGAGCCGAGGGGTTTCGATAGCGAAGCTTCATGTTTTTATTCTGATTTGACCAATTTTGACGTCGGCGGGCCCGCAAAACACAAAAATAAATTGGTCTCGCCTAACTACTGAATGGGTCTAAATCACATTCTGTACAGATGTTATAACCCCTTGTTATAACTTCAATAGCCACCAGGTGGCCATGTTAAAGGTGAACTGAAAAGCTTTCCAATGTTCTGTTAAAATGTCATAAAACAAGAACTTCTATAGTTGTTACAATTATGTGTGGTAATAGTTCTGCGGGTTATTGTTTCATTTTGGGTATATGAGAAGTCAAAACTTATACCGAGAGCCAGAACTTTTAAAAACGTTATCGCTTGCCTCCCGTTGTTTTTGGAACGTCATGACGTTATAGTGGTCCCCGTTCATTCATCCGACGTAGCATGACGTCACATTTGAATAAAACTTGAATGAAGGGGGCCACTGTAACGTCATAACGTTCTACAAACCAAGATGCAAGTTTTCAAGACGGATTTATAACAGGATAACTTAAATATTGTTATTAGTACAATTTTGCAAACTATATTTACCCCAAAAACGTATAAAAGTTATGTCACATAAGACAAGATGTATATAAGCAACAATTTAGATAAAATTAAAAGCTTTGCAGTTCACCTTTAAGATAATTTTTTTCTATGATTGGACATACATCTAATACATTAGTTGGCAATATGCTTTAAGACCCCCTTAAGAATTACTATTTGGTCATAATTTTAAGTTGTAATCATTTCACTTGTACTATAACAACCAACATATATACAGTTTCTTGAAATCTTGAAACTTCTGAAACTTTCCAGTTTTCCAGTGTCCCTTTTTCGATCTTTTTGACTCAAATTCGAAATTCTGCAAACAAAATTACAAATCATTGGTTTGTTCTCAATGGACAAAAATATCCTCTTGTCATTAGCTTAAAATTAGCGGACAATGGTGGGCGCCAAGATCCTGGAGGATCTCTCGTCTCTGTAGTTAGGCCCTTGAACATTGAAAAATCTACTTCCATCAGCTACCTTATCTTGTGAGCGCAACATTGGATTATTTACGAATTTGCCACATATTAGGCCATTCAAATATGATACATGTACTTTGTTTCTCAAACACAAGGCTGGGTCAATCTTGATGAGGCATGAGGCTTTTTTTCATTTTGTTTCTGATGAGGGTTTCCAAACATGGGGATTTTAATACTGTTTTGACTATATATATGAATAAAAGCACAACATACTGCATTGATTCATGTTTTCTGATATACAAATTACATAATTGTACCATTAGGACTATTTATACAGTGATTGTCAAATACATGGTCTGCACAAATATATGATTACCAGTAGTAGTATGCATCTTGTCTAAACAGTATGGTTTGCACATAGAACTGCATGATTAATAGCCTCAAAGAGCCAAAGAGCTTTAAGATGTGTGCACAGATTCAGGTGGCTGCGGTTTACACAGTGAGGTCTACCTCTTGCAGATTTCAAATGATCGATCAACAAGTTCCATGAATAACTGTCCAAAAGTTATGTTTTCTGCAAATTCAGAGGACACCCCAGCTCCTAAGAGTACGATCAGTGGATGATCTAGAGAAAACAAGGGAAAGAGACATTTCACTTCCAATGGCAAATTAAAAAAAATTTAAATTAAAAAGAAAAATAAATAAATAAAAATATTAAATACAACAATATATATATATATTTTCATTTCCAGCAAATTATATTTACTCCAGATGTATGCCAATGTCAGATGCATATATTAATATAGTGAAAACACGTAAATAAAATAATCCAAAACGTGTACCCCTTGAAAAACCATTCGTAAAACAGACAGCACCACCAACAACAACAACAACAACAACAACATTTATCACATTTCAGAGTAAATTGTAGGGTTTTGATTGGTTAATTACCATAGTGCATTAGACCGTATTCGTTATCCACCGTTGGTATACCAATTCAGAATTCTCGTATACCAATGCTGTGAAGGACGCGCGTGCCCATATACCAACGCAGTCAAGGACGCGCGTGCAACACCTGCAGGCAAAGCCTGTTTCAGGCGAATTTGTCTGCGCGAGTTTGTATGGGCGAGTTCCGCTACTGGAACAAGTTGTGCGAGGCAAATTGTGTATTTGCGGATGAAGATAAGAAATAAATTATCACCCAAAGCTTTATATGCCACATAAACAGGAACGTCATAATGTCAGCTAAGTATTTCATCCAGTTTATTGTTCATCGCGGAACAGATCGAAAAGAGATCGAAGCTGCCTGTCCGACTCACAATGTCTTACGTTGTCGTTGTTCAACGTTGAGTTATGCCTGTTTTTCTTTTGAGTTGGTGATATATGTTAAACCAACCAGAAAAATAGCTCTTCAATGTGATAAATTCGTTATACCAGTGTCTTGCGTTGGTATACAGGCTGATATTTCGTCTCGAAGATAAATATTTTCACTCGCCCTTCGGGTCTGGAAATATTTATCTTCTCGACGAAATATCAGCCTGTATACCAACGCAAGACACTGGTATAACTTATAGTACCACTTCGTCAGTTGCATTCCCTTTCAACAGACCACAGGCCCTCAAAACAAGAGTTTCGGGGGTCTGGGCAGTGGTATTAGGATGAAGTGTTGAAATATGGGGTCTCTATACATAACCCAAGGTTCGCACAGTCCTGGAATGTCCTTAAATCTCCTGGAAAAATAAAATTATGCTTTCCAGTACTGGAAAGTCCTGGAAAAATAGTATGTGTCCTTGAAAGTCCTGGAAAATCAATAAAATTACTGTGCTGCGAATCATCCGTCGGCAAATGCTCACTCCAACGATCGGTCATCGCTGTCGGGGGATTCCCCAGTTCACTGACGCGCCAATTCATTCATAAACATTCGTAGTAAATATATATAGTAAAACTTCTCGGCCAATCAAATATCGAATTGAGACATCCGTCACTGGGCTCCCATGGTGACGGATATTCACGGAAACCTCCGATCATTAATCTGAGAGAGAAATGTGGAATGACCTGTCACCTTATGTCACGCCTTTGTCATTTTAATTCTTCGTGGCCGAGTCATCCGGACTACCGGGACTGGCACCTCAAGGAGCCTTTGCACAGAGCGAAATGCAGGCTTTGCCAAAACACGTTCGATGTTGGAAATATGGGGGGAAAGTGCTGTGAAAAGTCGCGCGAAAGGTGCAAAGCACGAATCCTGCTATCAGCGTGAGCGACAAAATATGCGGAGTAATCGAACTATCACATCTTTCTTTGGCTCTTCCACGGCCGATTCAGGCATAATATCGTTTTAAGATTGAATTTGTACGATTATTTACCCATCCGTTGTCCTTTAGATTAGAATCTCTATCTCTGAATGAATTGTTCGTTTTAGTGACAAATATTTCAAGCCGAAAACGGAGCCATATTCCACGTGTATTTCATACTTCCTGGTGACAACAGGGGAGATAATCAGGGTTTTTTTTTTATTAAGTAATCATGCATGCAACTTTGTCCGCTGGAAAACAGCAATTTTGTCCTGGAAATGTCCTGGAATTTTGATCTTTCCCAGCTGTGCGAACCCTGTAACCCCATGCTTTATATAAAAATGCACCAAGGTGTGAAACCCTGTTTGGGTGAAGCGAGAAATGAACGGCTTACCTCAAACCAAAATACATCAGCATATTCTACAAGTATATATTCCCGTCATCAAATTAGTAAATTTGTGCAATTTTATACCTTTGCCGGGCGATTCAAAATCCAACGCCACTGTCCGTTCATCCCAGCTCACCGAGATGATGGCCGGCTTCTTTCTCAATTCTGATTGGTCAGTCGCGACACGCAGTCCGGCAAAGAGGTCACACACTGATTAGCTGAACAATCAGAATTTAGAAAGAAGCCGGCCATCATCTCGGTGAGCCGGGATGAACGGACAGTGGCGTTAAATTTTGAATCGCCCGGCAAAGGTATAAAATTGCACAAATTTACTAATTTGACGACGGGAATATATAGAGTGACACTAGTAGAATATGCTGATGTATTTTGTTTGGAGGTAAACCGTTTGTTTCTCGTTTCACCCAAAGTGCGTTTCACACCTTGGTGTATTTTTATACGCCCGCCAAAAGGCGGACGTATTATGTGATGGCGGTTTCCGTCCGTCTGTCCGGTTCTCGTGTCCGGTCTATATCTGGGACAATTTCCTATCTACAGTTCCAATTTTTAGCTCATCTGGGCCGAAGGCCTGATGGGCTTATGTCATGGCCTGATTGTCCGTCGTCCGTCGTGCGTAAGCATCTTCTTCTCTGAACCGTTTGGCCGATTAAGCTGAAACTTGGCATGCATGTTCCCCCCAATGAATACACCAGAATTTGTTCATGCCGTGTCAATACGATTTTAAATATGGCTGCCATGGCGGCCATCTTGAATTTGCCAGTGAAATCTTGTCATCATTATTCTTCGGTAACTACTGCATGGATCTTTCTCAAATTTGGTACACAGGTTCCTCTTGGGGTCTAGTTGTGCAAGATACGTTTTGTGGTCTGATTCAAAAATCCAATATGGCCATCAGGCGGCTATCTTGGATTTCCCGATGAAACATTGTTATCGCGATTTATCAGGAACTACTGCATAGATCTTTCTCAAATTTGGTACACAGGTTCCCCTTGGGGTCTAGTTGTGCAGGATACCTTTTGTGGTCTGATTCAAAAATCCAATATGGCCACCAGGCGGCCATCTTGGATTTCCCCATGAAACATTGTTATTGCGATTTCTCAGGAACTACTGCATGGATCTTCCTCAAATTTGGTACACAGGTTCCCCTTGGGGTCTAGTTGTGCAAGATACCTTTTCTGCTTTGATTCGAACATCCAATATGGCCACCAGGCGGCCATCTTGGATTTCCCTATGAAACTTCGTTATCGTGATTTATCAGGATGTACTGCATGGATCTTTCTTAAATTTGATACACAGGTTCCCCTTGGAGTTTAGTTGTGCAAGATACTTTTGTGGTCTGATTCAAAAATCTAATATGGCCACCAGGCGGCCATCTTGGATTTCCAGATGAAACATTGTTATCGCGATTTCTCAGGAACTACTGCATAAATCTTTCTCAAATTTGGTACAGAGGTTCCCCTTGGGGTTTAGTTGTGCAAGATACAATTTGTGGTCTGATTGAAAAACCCAATATGGCCACCAGGCGGCCATCTTGGATTTCCAGATGAAACATTGTTATCATGATTTCTCAGGAACTACTGCATGTATCTTTCTCAAATTTGGTACAGAGGTTCCCCTTGGGGTCTAGTTGTGCAAGATACAATTTGTGGTCTGATTGAAAAACCCAATATGGCCACCAGGCGGCCATCTTGGATTTCCAGATGAAACATTGTTATCGTGATTTCTCAGGAACTACTGCATGGATCTTTCTCAAATTTGGTAGAGAGGTTGCCCTTGGGGTCTAGCTGTGCAAGATACCATTTGTGGTCTGATTGAAAAATCCTTGGATTTCCCGATGAAACATTGTTATTGCGTTTTCTCAGGAACTACTTCATGGATCTTTCTCAAGTTTGGTACACAGGTTCCCCTTGGGGTCTAGTTGTGCAAGATACCTTTTCTGCTCTGATTAAAAAATCCAATATGGCCACCAGGCGGCCATCTTGGATTTCCCCATGAAACTTTGTTATCGCGATTTCTCAGGAACTACTTCATTTATCTTTCTCAAATTTGATACACAGGTTCCCCTTGCGGTCAAGTTGAGCAAGATACCTTTTCTTGTCCGATTCGAAAATCCAATATGGCCACCAGGTGGCCATCTTGAATTTCCCCATGAAATATTGTTATCGTGAATTCTCAGGATATTACTGCATGGATGTTGATACACAGGTTCCCCTTGTCGTCCAGTTGTGCAAGATACATTTTTTGGTCCATTTCGAAAATCCAATATGGCCACATCTTGAATTTCCCATGAAACTTTATCATGAAATCTCAGGAAATTACTGCATGGATCATTTAGTGTTCAGGGGGGTACAACACAAGTTAGAAACTCATCTATTGCAGTTCTTTAGTAAAAATTTCTCACAGCTACTTCCTCCAGTTACAGACAGATGAGCTACAGTGCCGTGGCACTATCTTTGGTAAGTGGATACCCTACGGGAAGACGATGTGTCGCGTACCAAAATGAAGGTCGAGGTCAGAGGTCACTGGTCTAAAAAACAGGAAATCACTTAAGTGTTCGTGTCCAGTCTATATCTGTGAACGTTTTTACCCCTCGGGCAGATTCTGCCCGAGCGGTATTGTCGTTGCCTCCGTCGTCTGTCCGTCCGTCCGTCCGTCTGTCTGTCCGTCTGTCCATCATATCATTGTAAACACATTATCTCAAAAAGTCCTTCACTTACAACAATGAAACTTCATACAGTTGTTTAATACAGCCAGTACCAGAAGCCTATTGAAAGTCGGTGCCATTGGATGTGTTTTTCAGGAGTTATGCCCCTTTATACATGTCTGGCTGTTTTTATCCTTGTAAACACATTATCTCAAAAAGTCCTTCACTCACAACAATGAAACTTCATACAGTTGTTTAATGCAGCTAGTACCAGAAGCCTATTCAAAGTCGGTGTAATCGGATGTGTTTTTCAGGAGTTATGCCCCTTTATACATGTCTGTTGGTCCATATCCTTGTAAACACATTATCTCAAAAAGTCCTTCACTCACAACAATGAAACTTCATACAGTTGTTTAATACAACCAGTACCAGAAGCCTATTGAAAGTCGGTGCCATTGGATGTGTTTTTCAGGAGTTATGCCCCTTTATACATGTCTGTCTGTTTTTATCCTTGTAAACACATTATCTCAAAAAGTCCTTCACTCACAACAATGAAACTTCATACAGTTGTTTAATACAGCCAGTACCAGAAGCCTATTGAAAGTCTGTGTAATCGGATGTGTTTTTCAGGAGTTCTGCCCCTTTACACATGTCTGTTGGTCCATATCCTTGTAAACACATTATCTCAAAAAGTCCTTCACTCACAACAATGAAACTTCATACAGTTGTTTAATACAGCCAGTACCAGAAGCCTATTGAAAGTCGGTGCCATGGGATGTGTTTTTCAGGAGTTCACACAAACTGAAAGTCGGTGTAATCGGATGTGTTTTTCGGGAGTTCTGCCCCTTTATACATGTCTGTTGGTCCATATCCATGTAAACACATTATCTCAAAAAGTCCTTCACTCACAACAATGAAACTTCATACAGTTGTTTAATACAGCCAGTACCAGAAGCCTATTGAAAGTCGGTGCCATGGGATGTGTTTTTCGGGAGTTCACACAAACCTGTGTGGATTGCTGTGAATAGACAGTAATCGTTCGACTACATCTACTATAGGTAATCACTGCTCTATTGCTATATTGTTTTGTCTGTCTATGATCTATATCATACAGGTAAAATTATGCCCACCCCAAATATGTGAGTTGTTGGGGTCAGAAACATTATTTCCACAATTGCTCTGGGCCCGGCCCGAGGGGTCCCGATGGCGACAGCCACATGTCTATAGTTGCAATTCTTTGTGAGTGGATACGCTAGGTGGAGACGATGTGTCGCGTACCAAAAGTTGAGGTCGAGGTCAGAGGTCCAAGGTCACTGTTGCCTAAAATCAGGAAATCATTGACAGTTTTCTATCTACAACAGTTCTAATTTTTGGTGAGTGGATGCCCTAGGGGGAAACGATGTGTTGCATACAAAATGTATGTCGAGGTCAGAGGTCAAAGTTCAGTGTGACTGAAAAATTAGGAAATCATTAATAATTTCTAATTTTTTGTGAGTGGATTCAAAAGGGGGAAATGAAGTGTCGCATACCGAAAAGTAGGTCAAGATCGAAGGTCAAAGGTCACTGTGACCCCAAAATCAGGAAATTGTTAAAATAACATTTTTTTTTGTGTCAGTAGATACATTCGGGGGACACGATGTGTCACCTACCAAAATGTAGGTCACGGTCAAAGGTCACTGTGACCCCAAAATCGTGAAATTGTTAAAACAGTGCTTCGGATTTGAAAAATCCAGAAGAGCTAAAAATCGCTCTTCTAATTTTGTCAAGAAGAGCGATCACTCCTCTAAAAAATACCCTTCTAAAAACTGTTAGAAGAGCTATTTACGAGAATGGGGATGTAACTAGTAACTCTCA
Organism: Hanleya hanleyi; assembly: GCA_036873755.1. Taxonomy (NCBI): domain Eukaryota; kingdom Metazoa; phylum Mollusca; class Polyplacophora; order Lepidopleurida; family Hanleyidae; genus Hanleya; species Hanleya hanleyi. The sequence goes on along the minus strand of JAVTVY010016903.1, from coordinate 13,216 downwards.
TTTTATGATTCTTCTTGCAAGAAAAGTATTTTCAAACTTGTTAACATTATGAAATGCGACATCAATATTATCCGACAATCATGTATGAAATGTTGATAATAAACGTAAGCGAAACCAGTTATCCCTGATGTGTTTCATTGTTATTCCTTTATTTCTTTGTGCCTTTCCTAGCTAAGATTCATAGCGTCTCCCTTCCCTCACCGCTATGCCGACGACAAATACATTTCCCTGGTGGTAATTCGAACATCTCCATGGCGCACTTATTATTACCTTTGTGCCCTATTGGACCTTCATTAACTTGAGAAAAAGGGCCGCCATGAATAAAAATACCATAATCGATGTTGTGATCATCATCCCCTGTATACACGGGGTCTATTATGATGGAAATGCCCATCTTCTTGACCCTCGATTTCAGGTGATTTTGAGGCTCCATAGGGATAATTTTAACGTCTGTAATTAATTTTTGACCGACGAATGGCCATTTAGTCTGCCATTTCTGTATTTTTATTCATGGCGGCCCATTTTCTCAAGTTAATGAAGGTCCAATAGGGCGCAAAGATAATAATAAGTGCGCCATGGAGATGTTCGAGTTACCACCAGGGAAATGTATTTGTCGTCGGCATAGCGGTGAGGGAAGGGAGACGCTATGAATCTTAGCTATGCCTTTCCTCGGATTCTGCGATCTTTGAGAATTTTGTCAATGTTTTGCGCAGTTTGCGCGAAACTTCTGTTACAGTACCATGCCGTTTTCGGCCGTATACGATAGACAACCACCTTTTAAATGTTTCTAGTCTAACTGTTGGTGGAAGTTTTGTAGCCATTTTGCTTAATCGCGGCCACAAACGATCAAACAAATCCCAAAATCAGACGAGCGCGCCAACAACAATATGTCCGTCGACACATCCACACACAGAATGGAAATGTATCCGCCGCTGTGATTGGTCAGTATTTACACAGCTGTAGAAATTTAACCAATTATAAGCGAGGACGTTTCGGTGGGGACCAAGTTTAACTTTGCCAGAAGAGCCCGCACACTTCTGGATTTTCGTGAACGAAACGTCTTGCGTTTTCATGGAAAGTTACCAGAGGTAAATAAAGATTATTCCATACGATAAATTCAAGAAGCGCGAAAAAAAGAGCCTCTAAATTTTGATTCAGGCGCGCGATTGAGCGCTTTCGCTCTCGCGCTTCTTAAATCCGAAGCACTGTGAAAATCATGATTTTTTGAGTCCATTGAGAAATTACGGGGAGCTGTTTTGTCCTGTACCAAAATTTAGATCCAGTTCAATAGTCAAGGTCACTGTGACCCCAGAATCAAGGTCAAAGGTCAGTGTGACCTAAAAATCAGGAAGTACTAATTTTTTGTGAGTGGATTCAATAGGGGGAAATGAAATGTCGCAAAAATTAGGTGAAGGTTAAAGGTCACTGACCCCAACATCAGCAACTTATTAAAAATAACAGTTATTTGCGCTGAAAACTTACCTCACTTCCACTCTTTGCATTTCTTGTCTACATGAAATACCACAGTAAGAATTTAAATGACACAGTTATCTCCCCTGCTAGTCACCTGATAGCATAGCTACCCACAATTCTACTTCCTTCTTGTTCTACTGCTTCGTAGGGCTGGAAGTAAACATTGTCAACTCCGTGAAAAAGTGCCTTTTCTAGCGAAACTACTCACAGTTGGATTACCTCAGACGTCTGATTTCCTGCAAGAAGTCCTTTGGGAAGTATTCTATAAGTTATCAGCGTAAAAATGGCTCAAAATATGTCTCAAATGTCATGCAGGTGACAAGCCTAGTTATGACCTTCACTCAACGTGTCCGCCATGCCGCCAGGGAAGAATCTGTACATGGGACACGGCCTGTGAAGAGTGTATTGTGTGGGCGCCCGGCATATTCCAGGTGTATCTAGCCGGTTCTCTGGCAGCTAACGAGGGAAATAATGTCGTTAGGCCTACCAATCTCGCCAACGAGACATATGTAGCACAGTCTCCTCGTACTAGCGTAGGCGAGGAGTCTAGGGGGCTTGTTAGTTCTGTAGCTGGGTCTACCCTAGTCAGCCTATTGAACGTAAATAAAGATAAACAAACGCCCCCCCCCCGCTCACGATGCTTCCATTTCAGACCAGGCGAAGGGTCAGTCAGGTAAGGCAATGACCCGGTTGGTACAGGTGGAAGGGATAATCGAAGATTTGGAGTCTGGCACTACGACGACTGTGGACGTGGAGATTCCAATTGAGCGGACGCCTGGATACGACGATGAAGGGAGATCGGTAACGGGCTCAGGCTTAGCGTGGGAAAGCCAGGGGACTCCGATCTCTCGATCGGGGTCAACTTATGACTATGAAAACTTAGGCAGCACTAGTGAGGGGCCTAATGTTAAGTTTTCATTTGGGTCCGGGGTTGGGAAGATACCTTCCTCGACGCTGTCGAGGCCTGGACTTCCCGGTCGCTCAGTTATGCCTGTAACTGCTGCTTCCGGTTTGTCTGAATCTTCCCAACCTGCTTCCGGTTACTCTGGTGGCCTTCCTCGTCCCCCTGCCGAGGCGTTTGTATCTACGAGCCTTCTGGGCCACCAGAGATTAAGGTTCCCGCAACAACGGCAGTATGGTATGTATACAGGTACCTATGATATGCCAAATTATTTCCCTGTCTCTGAGATGCGTTATCAAGAACCCTCTCAATCAGGTCAAATTATGCGGCATCCGGTTGCTGGTCTACCTTCGCCCTTGCGTGGCTTAGGTCAGATATCTGCTTCCGGGGGTGTTCGTGGTACGGGACCGGGATTATTACGTATGATGCGTCCTCCTATACGTGCTTCCGGTTTACGACCTCGTATGCCAGTTCACCGACCTTTACAGTGGCCGTGCTCACGTCCAGCTGGAGGGTCCTTGAGTGTGAACACACCTCGTCAGGCCTTGCTTCCGGTCCACTCTCAAGTGACTGATCCCACATTGGCTGCCATACTGCGCGGTATGGAACAGCAACGTGAGGAAATGAAGGAATTGAGAGAGATGATGACCAGTCAATTCCGAAGTAGTACGCCACTGCTTCCGGTTTTGACTGAACAGTCTAGGAAACCGGAAGCTAATTTGTCGAGGACTATCCCTTCCAATACTCCCTCCTGGCAGGAAGCCCCGGAAGCTATGGAAGTGGATAGGGACCAGTACGGTAGATCTGAATTAAATGAACCTACCAATACTGATCCGGATGCTAGGAAATATTATGAGCTTATTTCTGGCATCTATGACTTAATTCCTGATATACAGCTTCCGGTCCCACATGCGGGGGATATTGAAACTGAATCAGGAGAGTCAAACCGGGTTACGAGGTCGGCTACCACGCTTCCGGCCTCAACTGCTATTCATTCTATTTGCCATTTGTTCCATAGAACTTTAGCAGAACCCGCTACGCAGGAGGAACGTGCTATAAGGTCGAGACCAAAAGCTCGCTTCCACCCTGCAGGATCTTCTGGTCCGTTCCCAGTACAGAAGCCAAACATACGAAGTTACGGCGTACATAACTCACCGTTTAGCTTCCGGTCTGCTGAGGTGAACGGCGACTTTCAGTATTTATGTCCTAGTAATACTAAAGTGCCTAGTAATCCCGATGTTCCTTGCACGAACAAACAGGCCGCAGTACTTGAGGAAACTGCTCGACAAGGAGTGGCGATTACGAATCACCTGGACTGGTTTCTTAAAGCCATAAAGGATGGTTTGTTTTCGCTGTCGGGCGCGGAAAGTCAAGAGCAGTTACAGGAGGGTATTAACCTCGTTCTTGACTACCAGAAGATTGCTTCCGGTGCTGTAGAAGATTTATTGGTACATAATGCCTACTTATCTTCTATGCTTGTGTATTTGAGGAGAAAGGCCTTCATTCCTCATATGCATGGGTACACACCGGAAGCTGTAAAGAGAAGTCTACTAGAAACATCTACGGCTTCTTCTTTACTGTTTGGTGATGCTGTTGCCGAAGTCCGACCTGAAATGGATCGTATTGAACATGACAGGTCGGTTGCTTCCGGTGCTTCGACTAAGAGACCAATGGCTACCGGTCTGGGTCCAAAGTCGAAGAAGGCTAAGAAGAACCCGCCTAGTTCCAAGGCTAATAAGGGTGCTTCCGGCCAACAGCAAAGCCAAGCGCCTGCTTCTTTAGAGCCTAGAGTATCTACCTATGGCCATAAGAAGCAGGGTAAGGGGAAATTTAAGCAGTCGAAGAAGAATTCCTGATGTCTCGGGCCATACCGGGTGGCTTCCGGTATGGCGGGAACACCGAGACATAACGTTTCCAGTTCCCCAGCAACTAGACCTTCCGGTAGGGGGAAGGCTGCAGTTGTTTTGGAGGAACTGGATAAGGATCGGGACGGAAGCGTGGGTCATTCGAACGATCAGATACGGCTATCGCCTATTGTTCGACACGCTTCCTCCCTTGACTGCTCATCCCCTTCCGTCTCGTATACCATTACGAACGGGTCATCTATCAGCAATACAGTCCTCTGTGGACAAGCTGATAGAGAAGGCAGCTGTAATAGAGCTTCCGGTTTGGGACACGTCACCCGGGTTCTATTCGCCGGTCTTTCTGGTCCCCAAGAAAGACACGTCCGAGATGCGCATGGTTATAAACCTAAAGCGCCTCAACAAGGACTACCTCACTCCACCGCCACACTTCCGCATGGAGTCCTTCCGGTCTATCCGGACAGTACTCAGGCAAGGGGAATGGCTGACTTCTCTGGATTTAAGGGATGCATACCTGCATATCCCGATACATCTGGGGGACAGGAAGTACTTGAGATTCATGGTCGGCAAACGACGCTTCCAAATTCAAGTGCTTCCGTTCGGCCTGTCCACTTCCCCTTGGGTGTTTACACGAGTGGCACAATTCCTGCACAGTCTAGGTATAAAGTACCACTTTTATATCGACGACTCCCTGCTAAGGATTGCCTGCAAGGAGCAGTTAATCCTAGACACCCAGTTTGTCTTAAGGATATTGACTTCTCTGGGATACATCCCACACGAAGAGAAATCAGAGCTGACTCCTTCGCAAAGGCGCAAATTTCTGGGGGTGGAATACAATACGCTACGAGCTCTCGCCAAACCCCCAGAAGATCGATGGCTAAAGATAACGACGAAGATACCTCAGTTCCTCAAGTTATCTCAGGCCAAGGCTTTACACTTTGCTGCGATAATCGGCCTCTTGACGTCAACACAGGACGTAACCCCAAGAGGGCGGTTGCAGCTTCGGCCATTAATGATTTACTTCAATCATCAATGGGTCGAAAGGCAGTTGAATCCGTGGATACCTGTAACACCGCTAGTCAAACAATACCTCCAATGGTGGCTGGATCCACTCAACGTTATGCCAGGTGTGTCCCTACTTCCGTTTCGTCCGTCACATCACCTGTTCACGGACGCATCTATGGAAGGATGGGGAGCCCACCTCGAGTCCAAGTCGACATCCGGGTTATGGACAATCGAGGAACGCTCGTACCATATAAACGTGTTGGAGTTTATGGCAGTGACACATGCCATCCGCACGTGGGTGAGCGTATTGACCGACAAGAACCTGCTGGTTGCGACGGACAACACAACAGTTGTGTCCTATATCAACAAGCAGGGGGGGACGAGATCTCCGCAATTACAAAGCCAAGCGGAAATCTTTTTCGGTCTGTGTTGGGACAACAACATATCGGTGTTGGCCAGGCACATCCCGGGGGTACTGAACGTCTTAGCGGATTCGCTTTCACGACGGAATCAGATAATTCCCACGGAGTGGCAACTTCACCCAGACATACTAAAACAAATAGCTCATGTCTGGGAGATGCCACACATAGATCTGTTCGCCACTTGGCGCAACAATCTACTGCCCCTGTTCATGTCGCCGGTCCCGGATCCGTCGGCATATGCAGTGGACGCACTATCGCAGGACTGGTCAAGGATGGTAGCATATGCGTTCCCTCCCCCAGCTATCCTAGCGAAGGTACTCCAGAAGATCCACGAACACACATGTGTCGTTTACCTGATTGTTCCGTGGTGGCCAGCAAGGCCGTGGTTCCCGGACCTACTGGATCTTCTGGTAGATGTACCACGACAGCTTCCGGTATGGCACAATCTATTGCGCCAGCCCGGGACGTCGATATTTCACAGCCAACCAGGACTGTTCCACTACCACGTGTGCAAGTGCTCAAGAAGCACTTTGCTCAGGCGGGATTTTCAGCGAAGGTTGGGCGCCGAATGGCACAATCAATTCGACCGTCCTCTTCCGCTGTATACAACTCAAAGTGGGCAATCTTCGATCTTTGGTGTGGAGAGAGGGATATTAATCCATCCTGCGCAACTATCCCTGAGATAGCAGAGTTTCTATTGTACCTGTTCAGGGATAGGGGCCTGGTGCCTGCTACGGTAGAAGGTTATAGAGCGGCTATTGCTCAACCTATTCTACTGGGTACTGGGATTAATCCCTCGACTGATCCAAACTTATCTGCACTAATCAAGTCATACAAGATAACTGGTCAGTCGGCTGTTCCGAAATTACCTAAGTGGGACTTAGCCTTAGTACTTCGGCAATTAGGAAAGCCACCTTTCGAGCCAATAGAGGCTATTGAGCTAAAATATCTATCATACAAAACTTCGTTTTTGTTGGCTCTTGCTTCGGCAGCTAGAGTGTCAGAGCTGCATGCGCTCGATAAAAGGAACATCAGACACTCTAGGGACTGGAGCAAGGTAGTTCTCACAACAGTACCTGAGTTTGTGGCCAAGAATCAAGCCCTCTACGATTCCATATCTCGAGAGTTCACAATTCCAGCCTTATCTGATTTCCTTTCGTCCGGTCTTGAATCAGACATGTTAATGTGTCCGGTTCGGGCACTTGCGTGTTACCTGAATCGTACAGAGGAGATCAGAGTGGGAAGGAGGCGTTTGTTTATCCCTTTCGATCCCAAAGCCAAACAAGAAATAAGTAAAAACACTATCTCGAGTTGGCTCAAAAATACGATTCGGCTAGCGTACTCCACGGCTACTGATAGGCAAGCCGCGCTTGTAAACGTTTCGGGTCACGAGATTAGGGCATTAGCGGCATCATGGCCTCTATGGACCAACAGATCGGTGACAGACATTATGAGGGCGTGCTACTGGAGGTCAAACACGACATTTGCCTCCTACTATCTCCGGGACATGACGTTGGCATGTAACGACCTCTATTCCATCGGCCCACTTGTGACCGCACAGCGGGTGTCAGGGGGACCGAGGCCAGCAATATAGCTACAAAAGTCCGGGCGTACAGTTGTAACCCTGCTTGCGGGTGAGTGCTTTTTTTCTCTCGCCCCCTTTCGAAAAAAAAGGGGGGGGCGTATCTTGCATCTCAGCCTTGAAGTCAGAGTAGCAACAGAGGTTCCCTGTGTACCATAGGCATACAGGTTATTACTGTTGTATGTTCTCATGGATCCTCTGTGAGGTAGAAGATCTATGATTTCTACTCTATACTAGTCACTATGTATGGCATTTATCACTAACCACGGATTGTATCAGTTTGCCCACCTACCTTACGGTGGCACTCTATGCAAAGAGTGGAAGTGAGGTAAGTTTTCAGCGCAAATAACAAAAAAATTTCACAGGTAAATTTTCTGTTATTAAGCTAAAACTTACCTCACTTCCAGTGATGCCCGCCCATCCTCCCCGCTATGATACATCCAGACCATGTATCGCAGTGGAACAAGAAGGAAGTAGAATTGTGGGTAGCTATGCTATCAGGTGACTAGCAGGGGAGATAACTGTGTCATTTAAATTCTTACTGTGGTATTTCATGTAGACAAGAAATGCAAAGAGTGGAAGTGAGGTAAGTTTTAGCTTAATAACAGAAAATTTACCTGTGAATTTTTTATTTTTTTTTTGTGTCAGTAGGTATGTTGGGGACATACCAAAATGTAGGTCAAGATCAAAGGTCAAGGTCACTGTGACCTCGAAATCGTGAAATTGTTAAAAATTATAATTTTTTCGTGTCCATTGAGAAATTACGGGCAGACAGTTTGTCATGTACCAACATTTAAGTCAAGATCAATAGTCAAGGTCACTGTGACCCCACAATCAAGAAATCTTTAAAAAAAAATTTTGTTTGTGTCAGTAGATACTTTAGGGGGACATCATGTGTCGCGTATCGAAATGTAGGTGAAGGCCGAACGTCAAAAGTCACTGTGACCCCCAAAATCATGAAATTGATAAAACTGATTTTTTTTTAGTCCATTGATACAATGAGGGAAGACGATGTGTCGTGTACCAAAATTCAGGTCAGGTCAAAGGTCAAGGTCACTGTGACCCCAAATTCAGGAAATCATCAAAAATAACTTTTTTTCTGCCAATAGATACATTAGAGGGACATGTGTTACATACCAAAATGTGGGTCAAATTTTAAGGTCACTGTGACCCCAAAATCAAGAAATCATTAAAAGTTACATTTTCATATGCCTGTCGAAGACAAGGTCGTGTAATGCGATGTTGCGTTCTGTCCATTCATCCATTAACACTTGTTTCCATGTGATATCTCTAGTTAAGGCCACCCCCGAAGGGGAGGGGGCCTTATTGGAATGGGCTTAGTCTATGGGGCAGTCTTGCTTGGTTTCCAAGAATTTCCGAGAGAACAAAGCAGAATTCCGAGTTCAAACCCCTGGATAAAATGGAGAGGAGGTTTATATCTAGCTGGGGATTGAATTTGGGCTATCTCAGATGAACGGAAGTGTGTCTTTCAAGCCCAAATTGTTCATCTAAAATTCTACCCTTCCGGTTTGAAAAAGCCCAGTTGCAACAACAACTTGCGCGGAAACGTCTTTGCGCATACGCAAAGCATTGTGGGAGTTGGGCTCTCGCGAGACTTTTACGAGAAAAATTGATACAGCCTCCAGTTGCTGAGATAGCCTGACAGCGAACGCTTGAATACATTTTGGCAGGTGATGTATCAGTCTCTAAGCCGCCAGGACTTCATACTTACAGGTGACTGCTTCAGTTCAAGCCACAAAAGTTTGCGCGAACGATCGTTCAGTTCACCCGGAGGTTACGCAAAACTAAATAAGCGGGAACGTTTTTTTGTTTGCATAAAAATGAATACAGTATGTTACCGTCGTCAAGTCAATTTATTAAATAAATTATCTTTTTTGCCGCTGTCAAAATTGCAAAGTATGAATATCAATACAGTGGATTAAATGTTGGATCACATTATCGCGATCGACGTCTCGTCCCTGGTGCATGGCAGGGGATACTCTGATAGCTTGCGTCATTCATTCATTCACTCACTTTCATTTTCGCTGTGTACTTCCGGGTGTGCGCAAAGGTCAACTGCGCAAAATTTGAGCGGAAGGAGCATGGTTATCATGGCGGAATTTTCAGTAAACATCGTGTGTTGAGCAAGGCGCTAATTTTATAGTTTTGTCCGTAATAAACACGGTAGGCCTATTTGATCAATTGATCGTTGTGACTCAATTCATAGGTCTCAATAAGTTTTTACCCCTCGGCCATTTTGGCCTCGGGGTATTGTCGGTGCCATGTACGTCCGTCCGTACGTCTGTCCGTACGTCCGTCCGTCCGTCCGTTACCGCATTTTAGGCAAAACCGCTTGAGACACTACCACCAAATTTTCAACACTTATTTATATTGTGCTAAGTCCGACGCCTATCGAAAATGGCTTCCCTCGGCCTATATTTTACAGAGTTCTGCCCCTTTACAGATTTTTTAATTTCTATTTCTGTCCTATATGCCTGAATGTAACCAACTATATCTGCAGAACTGTGTTGAGTATAGCTACTATATTTTGGAAACTTGTTTATATTGTTGTATTCTACAAGCCAACAAAGGATTACTCGCCTCGGCTTATGGAGTTATGCCCCTTTCGGATGTAATAATCTTCGATTTTGTTAGTTGTAGCTGAATGTACAAGTTATATCTGCAGATCTGTGTTCGGTACAGCTTATTCGTCTTGGTTTTTATTTCACAGAGTGCTAAGTCAGACGCCAATCGAAAGTGGCGCCCCTCGGCCCATACTTTACAGAGTTATGCCCCTTTACAGATATATTAATTTCTATTTCTGTCCTATATCCCTGAATGTAACCAACTATATCTGTAGAACTGTGTTCGATATAGCTACTATATTTTGGAAACTTATTTATATTCCTGTATTCTACAAGCCAACAAAGGATTACTCGCCTCGGCTTATGGAGTTATGCCCCTTTCGGATGTAATAATCTCCGATTTTGCTATCTGTAGTTGAATGTACAAGTTATATCTGCAGATCCGTGTTCGGTACAGCTTATTCGTCTCGGTTCTTATTTTACAGTAGTGCTAAGTCAGACGACTATCGAAAGTGGCGCCCCTCGGCCCATACTTTACAGAGTTATGCCCCTTTACTGATATATTAATTTCTATTTCTGTCCTGTATGCCTGAATGTAACCAACTATATTTGCAGAACTGTGTTCGGTATAGCTACTATATTTTGGAAACTTATTGTTGTATTCTACAAGCCAACAAAGGATTACTCGCCTTTGGAGCTTATGGAGTTATGCCCCTTTCGGATGTAATAATCTCCGATGTTGTTATCTGTAGCTGAATGTACAAGTTATATCTGCAGATCCGTGTTCGGAACAGCTTATTTGTCTCGATTCTTATTTTACAGAGTGCTAAGTCAGACGCCTGTCGAAAGTGGCACCCCTCGACCCATATTTTACAATGCCCCTTTACAGATATATAATTTTTCTATTTCTGTCCTATATGCCTGAATGTAACCAACTACCGGTATATCTTGATCATCCCACATCTATAGAACTATCTCTTCCCCAATTCACACTACACATGGGTCTCAATCACTTGGGGAAAGCCGAGGGGTTTTGATTAGATCAATCTCATGTTAAAGCTTAGTTGTCATATTATCACAATCAAGGCAGATTATAGACGGAACATACTTGCCAAGTCTTTTATCTCTCGCGGCTGAAGACAAGTCATGAAGTCGTCATATACGCGTGCCAAGTTAAGCTCTGTTGAAGAAGCTGTATTTCTCACCTAAATTCCTAATATAATCCGTCCAATATAAATTAACCACCATGGACCATGACAGAAGGGGATGAAACGAGGTCAGTTTTGATATTTTTCTTGATGACAAATATAACTTTGTCGAAATATTGAGACTGTCAATATGCGTTTTTCACTTTATTTGGAGTGACTTTGCTTATGTGTTACACTCATTGTTCCGAATTTGTAGACTTCACACCATCGTGTACCTTTTACTCATGAAATAAAGATTAAATTACCTCATTTCATTTTGCAAAACAGCACACAAGTTGGCCAGGGTTTGAAGCTGTTTATCTTCCATCATATCACAGGACAAGCAGAATATATCTATCTTGCCAGATGCCATATATAAAAAAATATAGATGTACCTATCTTGCCAGATGCCATATATAAAAAAATATAGATGTACCTGATATATTCTTTTTCTGAGAGAATAATTTTTATTAAATATCTTAGATTTAGATCAGCTACTTTGCTTGTCTTCCAGTCGAGCTACCTCACACACACTGGTCGCTGACTGTTTTCATGGATGTGATGAGGTCGAAATTAAGGGGAAAGCTCCCATAAAGATAACATGATCGAATACTGAGAAAACATGACCGAATACCGAGAAATCCTCTTAAATATAAAAATCTGTGTTCTCGGTAGCTGAGAATAACTCTTTTTGTCCAGAGTATCTACTTTACAGAGATTTTATTTTTATTTTTGGGGGTATAGAAAGCCACATATTCATAAATACAGTCGTCGTCTATGTTTGACCGCACATATCTGTTCAGTTCAAGTTCATTTATTCCAATCTGGGTACCGATCTTAGTTCTTGTTAGTGAGTGTTGTCTGGGAGATGTTTCTGAGGCGGCCTTGCTTGTCCTATCCATTCCCAATACCTTGTAATAAATTTTGGCAAGGGTATCTATTTTCCGGAAAATACTGAACCTTTTTTTTTTGCCTTTCCGGAAAATAGAAACCAAATTATTTATAAAAACGAGCATCTGTCCGCCTTTTAGCGTGCAAATCTTTCAGGACATAGATCTGTGGATCACCAGCAATTGATAATTGTTCTTAGCTCTCATTGGCGACTGTTGCCAGGGAGGCATTTCCTGTGACGAGTCTGGGGAGTAAAGATGCGAATCTTCTGCTCATATATTGTGTATTAAATAAATAATGCAATCCTACATGTACTATGTAGGGTGGCCTTTCGAAGTCCATGAGTTCTAGTTTCAAGGTATAATTGGTACTGTGTTTGGTTGGAATATTCAGAGTTCTCTCCCCTACATGCATTGGGCATTTTTTCCTGTGGAGTTGTCTCCCATGTTTGAAACAGGTACATTTAGTTAAACTGTTATGAAATAAAAATCATACATTTACTAATTCAGTGGGGAGAGGGGTCCTTCATGAACTTCATACCTGTTTATTAACTCACGAACAAATGTTTACTTGATCACTTTCTTCTTCCTTCATGAAAAATTCTCTCGACTGAAAGGAAAACATTTGCAGGAAAACTATTTTCTTGTGTTTGACTATTGTCAATTTCAGGGTGGGATATGTGAGCTCTCGGCTCTTGCTTCAAGGTCAACTAGTTACCAAGAGTTAAGCCCATTTTACTTTATCATTCAATATAAGATGTGATATATGTTACATTCTCAGAAGCACAAAATTGTAGACCTTTCTCTGGATTGCTAGCTACTAATTGGAATCAAGGCTATTATACAACCTTGAAATTTGGACCAATGTAATTCCAGATATACGGGCGTATATTGAAGCCCCTTGGGCTCTTATTATATATAGCATGGGGTTATGTATAGAGACCCCATATTTGGACACTTCATCCTAATACCACTGCCCACACCCCCAATTGTTTTGAGGGCCTGTGAACAGACCTACGTCAATTAAATTAGTTCAAATTAAATTAGTTCAATAAGTTATTCAATAGGACACAATATATATTCTGAAAATAAAAGGTCAACTTACTTTACCATAGTAATCAGTAGGTTTGAACATGAAATGCTGTAGCACGTGCAAAATCCCGAATACGAAATGGAAGTCGTCCCAACTTGTGTATGTCGTAAAATGATGTCGCAAACCAAGGGAGATAATTCGGTTCATATAAGTTATCTCCCTAAGCTCGCTCTCAAAGCAAGATCATCCAAAGGAGATAATTCTGCTTAGTATTTC
>JAVTVY010016902.1:0-61695 GCA_036873755.1 Hanleya hanleyi | reverse complement strand
GCTTTATTACCCCTCAGCCCATAGGGCTGTGGGGTCTTGTCGTTGCCATGTACGTACGTCCGTCCGTCCTAGCGTCCGTCCGTCCTAACGTCCGTCCGTCAACATTTTCTTGTCCGCTAAATATCTGCAGATCTATGAAGTCGGGCCTGACCAAACTTTGGTGAGAGCTTCCTGAATGTTGACAGATGAAATGATTAGATTTTCAGATGGCTATGATGATGTCATGATTTTAATTATTTTTTTTATTATTTATTGATGGCGTAGCTTTTGCACTGTTATCTATGCCCATCAACATGTTCTTGTCCGCTGAATATCTGCAGATCTATGAAGTCGGGCCTGACCAAACTTTGGTGAGAGCTTCCTGAATGTTGACAGATGAAATGAGTAGATTTTCAGATGGCTATGATGTCATGATTTAAAAAAAAAATTATTATTTATTGATGGCTTAGCTTCTGCACTGTTATCTATGCCCATCAACATGTTCTTGTCCGCTGAATATCTGCAGATCTATCAAGTCGGGCCTGACCAAACTTTAGTGAGAGCTTCCTGAATGTTGACAGATGAAATGATTAGATTTTCAGATGGCTATGATAATTTCATGATTTTTAATTTTTTTAAATTTTTTAATTTATTGATGGCTTAGCTTTTGCACTGTTATCTATGCCCATCAGGAACCCTTGGTTGCATGTTTCGTTGTGAATTTTGAAGGTTCCCTGATACAAGAAAGCCTGGTCCATTCATGATTCTCATTGAATGAAGGACAACATTTTTCTTAAATTTTGCTATTAAATCATTCTATTCTACATCATATGATTTATTCTAAAACTTTTGCATGAACCATATTTGTGTCCACATATTTAACTGGTACAACATAATGCTTCAATTTTTGTCACCAAACATGTTACTGTACCTTGGAAATTATGTAAAACGAGTGATTAGGAGAGCCCATTTTTAGCCTGACTGTGTGCAATTTTGAATCAGTTTGCATACCTGGAGCTTATGCCCCCCCTTCCCCCCTCCCCCCCCCAAATAATGATAAGGGTGGGCCTGTGTCAATAAGTGTGTTTACTTGTTATCACACTTGTGCAATGCATAAATTGCCACTGATAAAGCTACACTTCCTTACATGCTGTAATCCCAGCACATCACTCACGTGAAACCGAAGTCTGTTATATACGGTATCCAGGGATTTTTTGCAGGTTCCGATCCCAAACTCCCAGTTCCTTTTGGTAATTCATTATTGAGGGTCCACTTTTTTTAAGTGAATTTCGGCGCAAAGAGCCTGTGATCAATCACAAAACAGAGGTTTATTAACATGAAATTCAATACCCAGCCATGCAATCGGATCGATATTGAGGCTTCCAGAAGCTTTTTCTAGGAGTATTTCCTTCAGAAATCCTTTCAAATTGAACAACAACAACACTTTCGTTTTTTGTTTCATTTGAGTTTTGGGTGCCCATATGTTTTCCAAAACTAAACTGGCTCCAGATGCAGCCCTGATCCTACTTGACTAAAAAAAAACAGGCTGAGGGGTCCACGCACCTTTTAGGTGCTTGCCTGCAATTCATGTTAGATCTACCATCACATATTACATGTAACATCACATATCCTTTGGAGTTGATAATGAGTATCAGGTGTCCATAAAGGATATGTGATATTTTCATGGGAAAAACGTCTTTGCCTGTGACAGTAATATTTGTCCTGTTTGGGCACGGCACGAAACGTCACATGCAGTTGCCTGGCATGTTTGATGCTGGATGGTAGATGTCTGCATGTATATTCAATAAATTATGAAAATTATGACCTCTTTTTCTATGTCATAGAGGTCAGCGTATGGTAGAAAATTAAAACTGTAGTAACTCGGCTTGACATCAAAGGTAATGACTTTATTTGAGTGAAAATGAAAGAGATAAACATTTAGGAAAAAAATCTATTTCAATAAAAATTTTATTGAAAATATACGTAGACATGTACCATCCAATATCCCACAGAGATAGAGATCCTTAATGATTTTGCATAAATTAAAGATGGCTGCCTATCCTTCCCGTCATTCAGAGAAACTGATGTGGTTATGCATTGCGAGTCTCTTAATACATCGATGTTTTATACCAAGTTTCATATAGAACACTTAAATGGTATCAGAGGTATACATCATTAAAAATTTTGCATAAATTAAAGATGGCCGCCAAGGTTTCTACCCAATCAGGGAAACTGGTTTGGTCATTCCTTTAAAGTTTCTTGATGTATCGATAATCTATACCAAGTTTCACACTGAACAGCGAAATGGTTTCCGAGATTCATGGTTTCGCATAAATTAAAGATGGCCGCCAAAGTCTCCAACCAATCGGGTCCAGATTCAATAGGGTTCTGGGTCACAAGCATATGGATATGCACGGCAAGTTTGGTGTGCCAAGGGTAAGTCGTTCTAAAGATATCTTGGTAACGAGAAAGCTGTGACGGTTTCGCATAAATAAAAGATGGCCGCCAAAGTTTCCAACCAATCGGGTCCAGATTCAATAGGCTTGTGGTTGACCACCCAACAATCCTGCATACCAAATTTGAAGTCTCTAGAAGCAACGGTTTGGCTTCTAGACCGGTCACAAGAATTGTTGACGACTGACGACCGGACGACCATACGACCGACCAGACGTACTTGCCGACGACAAGACCCCACAGCCTAATAGGCTGAGGGGTAAAAAAACTCCATAAAATGTATGAAAATGTGACAAATTCGACCCACAACCCAGAGAAAACGTATAAAATGGTTTTCTTGTTTATGCATGTTAAATTGTTTCCCATCCAACGGACATTTTAAACTGGTGACAAAAACAGGGGGTCAACTTACTCGTTTTTTGAAAATTTGTATTGCCATGAAGGAATCATAATTTTCGCTCCCCGAAAAAGCGAGGATTTTGGCCTACCAGATTCCGGACATGATGAACTCTGTAGCGATCAACAAGCAATTGTTAAACTTATATCTTCATTGGAGAAATGGTTACGTCCAGCAGGGTGACACTATATGGGCCATTTTCATGAAAATGTACAAATAACGATATTACAAAGACTATTATTTTACATTTTGTTCATTTTACATTTTACAGCCAGAGAATTGCTGGAAATTCCAGATGATCAAACATTTTATAGTTTTTTCTCTATTGTAAAGTGTCTATTTTGGCAAAGATAACTGCTTTGAAAGATTAAATTTTCAAATCTGAAAATGAACCGTTGCCATTGTAAATGCAGTTTAAAAGTTAATAATTTTTAAACAACACAGTATTTAATAAAAAGAATCTTTCTGTTGGATGCCATTATGTAAAACATATGAGAATATAAAGTCCTGTTCATTTCACATATCTTGATATGTGAAAAATATTACAAAAATATTGGATTTATTCAACTGTCTTTACCGTTACCAGGAAAGATTTTTGGAGAAATTTAGCACAAGAAATGTCATAAATAGGGCACCACTGTCATTGTTAAATGTAACAGGGTGTGGGCAGCCATTTTCTGTCCAGCCTTGCATGTGGCAACAGAGCACACGTTTTCTACAAATTTGAAAAAATAAGTGTGTGTCACACTTATTGTCTGTCTTTACCGTTACTGAGTCATATCACTTAAGTTATTTATGACTGTTATCAAACAAAGCACAAGAAATCTGAAAGTGTATATCAAGAAAAATTCACCACGAAAGACACACTAATCCAGTTCAGTCGGCCTCATGCTGACATAAATCTGTCCTTACCATTACTCAAACTTGTCTTTACCGTTATAAATGCCATAACAGTAAAGACAGGAATATAACGGTAAAGACAAATAAAATTCTTGGCCAACTAACACAGTTATTTAGAAAATTGTAGTGACATTCTGATTATAATTTTTTTTTTAACTTTAAAAACAATGTTTAGCAAAAGGCAGATTTAAGCTGCTTGACTTTCATTACGAAACTAAAACTAACTGGTTAGTTAAAAGAAAATGGTCTTGAATTCAGTGTCTTTACCGTTACAAATTTGTCTTTTCCATTACCACCTGAAAATAACATGGGCTAGAATGGGAAAAACTTTTCCAGCCATTTTCGGGAGTTAAGTACAGTGACTCTAGCTTGGCTGATAGGAAAACAGTCTTTGTGGCCTACAAGGTCTTGAATAATTCCATTTGGTAGCCAAACTGCACAAATTGAATTTTAGATTTGTCTTTACCGTTACTTGTACATTTTCATGAAAATGGCCCATATATATCAGTTAGTAGAAAGAGAAGAATAATTACCGTGCTGTCAAGAATGGGCGACTGTCCTTATTATGAAATTATGGAGGAGCCACTTTGTGTGAAACCATGGCAAGTATGGACTGCACCCTAAGTGTAATTTATTTCAGAAAACGGGAAATTTCACTTTGCCAATATTCATTTAAATTTTCATGAAATATTTATGTTGATTCATAGTTGGGAATTTTCGCCATTTAGGTTACACCTCAAAACCCTATCCATATCTGTTTATGGGCCTTCTTATGGTAAGTTTATAAAATCCACTGGTGGTCAAATCATCATAATTTCCCGGTATTCAGAAATGGCTTCTTCCCATTCTACTTCCAAAATATTCATGGAATGTTGCAAGCATTTTCCCTGATCTTCATAAATCTACATAAATCTACATATTAGGCCTACATATTATATACCAATATAATGTTTGTGTTGACCACATCACTGCAGCAGAATTGACTGCATCGCCGCAGAGGAATACATTGTATATCCAATCACATGACCCAGAGAGGTCACTATAGGCATCAAGATGATCTTTTACCACTGCTTGCTTTTTTACTACTACTGAACACATTCATAGTATTTTCCAGTTCCAGTTTGCCAAGTAGATGTATCTACCTCCCCATTCATTAATTGGCATCTGGCAGTATCCCTAACCTGATTGAATTAAAATTTAAGGATATAAAATTGTTTATTTGCCATTTACATGTATGTGAAAAGGGCTTGTAGACAGACATAAACTGAACAATACTTTTCTGTTCCACAATAATCCACGAGTTATTGTTTTGTCAAACTCACAACCAAGACTGGCTGATAGCATATATGAAAACAACATTTTGCTAAATATTATATCAGCTAACCAAATATTTTCATTTATGTATTTGAATTCTATCAGACTACATTGCAAAGATCATGTATTATCCATAATTTATTTCTTCGGCAGAATTATATAAGAATGGAGAGATGTCAATTTTCATGATAATTAAAGACGACAGGCACTCCTGGTCAATTAGAATTTGACAATTACCACTCAAAGGTGAAAAAATACAAAGGCTTTGAAATTCTCCAATTTACATTTAATATAGGTTGAAGAATGATAGAAATACCAGTATATCTACTCCACTTTGATTAATTTGAATTATCTTGTCTGCTAGAATCTTTTTAAAAGTTGATACCCCTAGCCCAGCTGAATTCAGATTTGCAAAACATCATCTCTTATCTTTCCTTGATTGTGACGTCATGTCAGACCAGCCGGCCGGAGACTGAACGTTACAAGTATTGATGACCGGCCAGTTGGTCTGATGTGACGCCACAAACCAGCATCAAACAAGGGTAGATAAGCTATGTGGATTTCATTTCTGAAATCGACCGAGCTTGAGCAACTTCGAAGTACTTTTCAAAAGCTACCAGGAGACAAAATATTTCAAATAAAACCAAATGAAGTAGTTAAGTTAATATTTCCATCATTAAATGGGCCATAAAGAATATAATACGAAGCTGCGCATCTGAAAACCCCTCGGCCCTGGGTACATTCATAATGTATTCAATTTGAACCAAGATGTCAGGAACACCAAGCAGTCAAGTCACAAATATACAGATTATCAAACATTTTGCAATTAGAAATGACCCGTAAGGTTTCCGTCCAATCAGAGATACCGGTATTCATTACATAAGTTTCTTGATGCATCAATGATGTATACCAAATTTTACATCGAGCATTTGAACGGTATCAAGCGTTCTGAGAATCCCAACATCTCGCCTTGTGGGGTCATCCGCCGAAGCTGCAGCAGTATTGAAAACATAAATTTAGAGCAAACAGTAACGTCTGGAATAGATGATGTGGTACAGACAATAATGTCTGGAATAGATTATCTGGTACAGCCAATAGCATCAGTCCCATGTTGGATTACTGCCAGATAGGTCAATTCCGTGTAGGATGGATATAGGTCAGTACTCTGGGACTAATGCTACATAGGGCAGTCCAGTGAGAGATTACTGCTGGATAGGTCAGTCTCATGTGAGATTACTGCTGGATAGGCCAGTCCTGTGTAGGATTACTGCTGGATGGGCCAGTCCCATGGTTTATTACTGCTGGATACACCAGTCCCATGTGGGATTACTGCTGGATAGTCCAGTCCCAAGTGGGATTACTGCTGGATAGGCCAGTCCCGTCTGGGATTACTGCTGGATAGGCGAGTCTCGTATGGGATTACTGCTGGATAGGTCAGTCCCATATGGGATTACTGCTGCATAGGCAGTCCAGTGTGGGATTAATGCTGCATACGGCAATCCCGTTTGGGGTTACTGTTGGGGAGGCCAGTCCCGTGTGTGAGATTACAGCGGGATAGGTCAGTCCCATGTAGGATTATGGCTGCATAGGTCAATGCCGTGTGGGATTACTGCTGCATATTGCAGTCCAGTGCAAGATTACTTCTGGATAGGTCAATCCCGTGTGAGATTACTGCTGTATAGGCCATTGCCGTTTGGGATTACTGCTCCCATGTGGGATTACTGCTGGATAGGCCAGTCCGGTCTGGGATTACTGCTGGATAGTTGAGTCCCATATGGGATTACTGCTGAATAGGTCAGTTCCGTGTGGCATTACTGCTGGATAATAGGCCAGTGCCACTTGGGATTTATCATTACTGCTGGATAGGTCAGTCCCATGTGGGGTTACTGCTGGATAGGTCTGACCAGGAAAACATGAAACATGTCCACCAAGCTTTAGAATTATCCCACGAAAGGTTCAGCAAATTTTCCATGTACATGTCTACATGTAAATTTTTGCCAAACAAAAACAATGAAAGCATCCAAGGCTGCTAAAAAACAGGGAAGGATTTGGTTCTGTTCAATATATTTCTGATGTGTCTCTCGCTGCATACGTGGTATGAATTTGTGAATCGTAG
Organism: Hanleya hanleyi; assembly: GCA_036873755.1. Taxonomy (NCBI): domain Eukaryota; kingdom Metazoa; phylum Mollusca; class Polyplacophora; order Lepidopleurida; family Hanleyidae; genus Hanleya; species Hanleya hanleyi. The sequence continues at coordinate 54,535 of JAVTVY010016902.1, read as the reverse complement.
CTCTAATTATTGAAGAGACTTCATCAATACTGCAAAGAAAGTCTAGACAAATGAGAGTTGCGTATGTGGTACCAGTGGACGATGGAAACAATTTTGTCGAGGCGTTAAACTGCTATCACAATTGTTTGACGATCCAATGAAATTACCGTTCCCCGATGAAGAACACAACACCGAAGATTAAAAATTGAACCAGAAAGATAACATTTTGGTAGTAAACCTACAATATTGCCGAGGTCGGTGTCCGCATCGTAGTGGGCAGTGTTGCCCAGGATGCATAGCGTCATTCATTCATGGTTTTTGTATTCATGGACACTGCAACCTGCAGTCTTAACTGAGGTCCAACTTCACTCACCTGCTCAATGACATTGTTATTGTAGACATGTACAAGAATAAAATCACTGAATCTGATTCATATTCATTTATTTGTGTGGCAATTGACAACAAGAAAAGTAGCTTGGGGGTCTTCTTCAAGATTACACGTATGCCCACCGGTACATCGAATAATTATTTTAAAACCACATTCAGCAATTGCACAAAGCAAAAATACCCTTACCCTTAAAAATTCAAATCACAGACACAGAAAACCATTATTAACATAAAAAATTAATTTAACCTCCATTGCCTGGCCCAAACGGAAAATTAGTGGGGTATATATCCAAACTGGGATATTAAATCAAAGTTTGGATATTGAAATATATCCTAATTGGGATATTTTCACCGATTTTCATACTGAACGGCAATGTCGAATTTCGGCATCTAAACTACAAAAACAAGGTAGAATCTACTTCACAAAACTGCCAATACGGTTGTATAATTTTGCTGACCTTTTCTCGCCGACATTATTCTCTGTGCAATTGCAATTACGTGCAATAGGCCTACTTTTTTATGTTGTTGTTGCAGTATACTTCCCATCACTAACCACTGTTGTATGTCTTTATACGAACTGGAGAACTTGCAAAATATGCCAGCTTGAAAATATGGAAGTATGCAAAAAATGTCCAAATTGGGATATTTTATCCCAATTGGGATATATATCTCAGTTAGTCCTTTTCCCTGACCTGCTCAACGAGCTGTCATTACGGATGGTAAGAATCAAGAACATTACTTTCGCTAGATGACAAATGATGCTAAGACGATAAGATCAGTCAATTTGAAAATTGCAGTAAAAAGGATGCTTTCGCTTGATGAAATAAACCAAGTTTTCCTTGCAAGAAATGTTTTCAAACTTAGCGCACAAAACGGCGGCTTTCAGACATGCCATGTGCTCCAATCATGCAGTTGCGCGGAAACTTACAACATTCATTTATTTGACAATATTTAATAAATGTGCGCCGGGAAACAAGTAATCAATTAAGTGACGGGTATAAACGTTTTACACACCTCGATCTGTCAGAATGCCACACTCGCAGTGTCAAAACTCTCCAGTCGACTGATGGAACGAAATTTCCAAACTCTCTCTCACCGGGACTGCACTATAATTTTGGCAGTGGGATTCAGCCGATCTTAAAAAATGACGTAATTTCGTCAATTCGGTGTATTTCATTGGATATCAGAGCCGAAGATGAAGTCGGCATATTCCGTGACTAGGACTTGTGCCATATTGACCAGTTTACAGACAAAACACAATCTTTCGAAGAAAATCTCACAAGATATCAGCAGAAGTGTTTACCAGGAAACGAAACCGACATATTCTTCAATATCTGCGCCTAGAAACGGTTCGTCCTGGGATTAATCCAGCGAAATTATTCGAAACTAGGTCGAACTACTTCATATCGCGTTCAATTACAACACATAAGGGGAAGTGACGTGGAAGTTTCAGTCATTCTCTCATTTTGCGCAGGGGTGTTGTAATGAAAACCATACCGCTTGGATAGATGGCACCTCTGAAATTACCCATAAGCCAGTTCACCTAGCATGGCAAGAAACAGGGAATTTTCCCTGTTTAAAAAGTACAAAAATTCACATTTAATGTCATATTTCTTAAAGAGGTAGTAGCGTAATTTTAATTGTTCGGGTAAACCGAACAGCATGATCACTTGCAACATTTGCCAAAAAAATTTGAAGTCGTGAAGTCTTGTATTTCTTGGAGAAACCAATATTGTCCAGATTCTTCAATTCGGTCAAATGAAAAACATTACAATGAGAAATGACTGAGATGACGTCAGATAACGTGACCAGGTGTTCATGACATCACGTTAGAAGCCGTCATAGTGTAAATTCAAGTTCTAAGATCGAGTATGACGTTGCAAAGCATCACGCCCGGAATGCCAATGCGCGTTTTGTGACGTCATCTCAGGCACTGGAGCCAAATGCAGGTGCTGTCACGTTTTTCAGAGAATGTCAGGAGTGTGATTTCGATGCCGGCAATATCAAAAAATGAGGTCACAGAAAAACGTTCACCATAGTTGATCTCAATTACTGAACAGCTTTTATCGAAATATGTTATTTACTGAATATTTTCAAAATGACGCTACTACCGCTTTAAATAGCACAGGCACATCCTCGAATCACAATGAACTTGGGTAGCAAGTGTCAAACTCATCCAATGAAAGCTGACAGCTTCAGCATACTTTCCATGTACAGGGGTACATGTATGTACATTATCATTGGGAGATTACTAAGACAAAACCCTCAAAATTTGAACAAAAATCAATATTTCATCTCCTAAAGAGCACAGGAACATCGTCTAATCATATAAAATATGTGTATCAAGTTTCATAATCATCCCATGACAGCTGACAACTGCAGCAAACCTAAGTACAGATGTACATGTATACATGTAAAGGCCTACATGTACAGTACAGCCAATTCGGCTAAACAGATCATTTGCCATAATTTGGACCAAAATTAATATTTCATCTCAAAAATAGCACAGTTACATCCTCTAATCATAAGAAACATGTGTACCAAGTTCCATAATCGTCCAATGAGAGCTGACAACTGCAGCCAACTTTCTAAGTACAGATGTACATGTGCACTTCAGCTACATGTAAACGCAAAACTCAATCATTTGCCATAATTTGGAGAAAAATTAATATTTCATCTCAAAAATAGCACAGGTGCATCGTCTAATCATAAAAAACATGTTTACCAAGTTTCGTAATCATCCACTGACAGCTGACAACTGCAGCAAACTTTCTATGTACATGTATACATGTAGAGGCCTACATGTGCAATTTTGCTAAACAGAAAACTCTATCATTTGCCATAATTTGGACAAAAATCAATATTTCATCTCAAAAATAGCACAGGTACATCCTCTAATCTAAAAAAAAACATGTGTACCAAGTATCATAATCATCCAATGACAGCTGACAACTGCAGCAAACTTTCTATGTACAGATGTACATGCGCACTTCAGCTAAACGCAAAAGGCGGATTCCACGATAACCTAGTCCACTTTTCCGTCAAATTCTCCGTCCAACCGGAAAATGACATTAGCAACGTCCAAAATACTAAAAAACTAACTCCTTGTCATGTACATGTTTGCTAAACCCACCAAGGTTGTGTAACCATTTTACCCTGTAGAGAGACAGTCGTATCCGGTTTATTTCTTGTCAGCAGTATAATAGAGAGACAGAAATGTAAATGTTGCTAATGTCACTTGTTCTAATTTCATATTTCCGTCATACTTTTTTGACAATAATCACCACAACTCAAATGTCAACTAAATTATTCAAAAAAAGATTTACAGTGATACTAGCTTGACCTCATTAAGATATATATACCATTGCCAGTGCGTTAAATACCAATACATGGATACTATGAGCATTTGAAAAACGTTGCTAATGTCATTTCCATCCAACTCCCGTGACGGAAATGACATTAGCAAAATTTTGAAAAGACCCTGTATTACAGCATGGGTGATGTCATATACTGACAAGGGTACAGATACATCAATACTATTAGCCTAATTCCACTGAGCATATGCAAGTGCTTGTCTTACAAGAAATTTCTTGTAAATATACAAAATAGATTTTGACGGAAAAATGACATAGGTAACAAAAATGTTGCAGATGTCATTTTTGTTTTGTCCTGCTAAATTGAAAACTGTACATGGAATTCATAGGGGTTCCTGTTTATTTTCATCTTATGCAATTCATTGACATGTTTAAGATAGTAAGATACAGGGCACATTGTTTGTTAACGATATTTTTGAATTTATAGGTGTTGCAAATGTCATGTTCCGTCAATGATTGACGGAAATGTGTGTTAGTGGACTAGGACTAGGTTATCGTGGAATCTGCCAAAACTCTATCATAGGGATTTTAACATTGGAGCACACCAGGGGTAGTACCCCCAGGTGGAATACCCACCCCCCATATTTTTTTTATTTTTTTTTGTATTTTTTCTAAATTTTCTAGATTTTATTTTAATTTGCTAAACCAAAAACCTTATCATTTCCAGGCCGACGACGACATCCTCTTTCCCGCCTCACAATATCTCCCCTTTACTTCGTAAGGCGAGATAATAAATAAATAAATAAATAAATAAAAAGTACTGGATAGAGACTTTTTTGGTGGGTAGCCAGGTAGCGTTACCCCAAACAAAAGATATTTAATTTTGGCGCAATATTGTGTTATCCAATATGCATATACAACAAATTAGCATGATAACAGTTTTAAATTCTCTGATATGTTCAACCAATCAACTTGAAATTCGAAATCTAATCCAGACTTCTATATACACATACGATTATAACAGTTTATACAGTAAACTCATGTCTCAACTCAACAGTGTCCCTGAGCACCCCCCCCCCCCTCCATAAATATAAATAACACGAACACCAGCGATTCATAACAAGCGTTCTGAAAACCCCAACATCTCGCCTTGCGGGGTCATCCGCCCAAGGTGCAGCAGTATTGAAAGCATACATGTAGAGCAAACAATAACATCTGGAATAGGTGATGTGGTACAGACAATAATGTCTGGAATAGATTATCTGGTACAGACAATAACATCAGTCCCATCTGGGATTACTGGCATATAAGTTAATCCCATGTACATGTAGGATGGATAGGTCAGTGCCGTCGGATTACTGGTGCATAGGGCAGTCCAGTGTGAGATTACTGCTGGATAGGTCAGTCCCATGTGCGATTACTGCTGGATAGGCTGAACCTGTGTGAGATTACAGCGGGATAGGTCAGTCCCATGTAGAATTATGGCTGGATAAGTCATTGCCATGTGGGATTACTGCTGCATATTGCAGTCCAGTGTCATATTACTTCTGGATAGGTCAGTCCCATGTGAGATTACTGCTGCATAGGCCAGTCCCGTGTGGAATTACTGCTGGATAGGCCAGTCCCATGTGGCATTACAGCTGGATAGGCCAGTGCTATTTGGGATTACTGCTGGATAGATCAGTCCAGGGCTCGAATTGGCGGCCTGCAAATTGCAATTTGCAGGCCAAATTTGAGGTGTTGCAGGCCATGTGAAAATTCGCCTGCAAAAAAAAAAAAAAAATTGCAGGTCATAATTTCTGTGGCAGAAATTGTTATTATCTTCTGTTCAGTGGATATTCTGGAGATCATTTCCGTCGACGGCATGTCCATAAGGTAGAAATTTTTTCATCTTTTTCAACACAAAATACATCGTCGTGGTCGAGTTCAGATCTAGTATATTGGAATTAATTAAAGTCAAAGTTGGTTAACTAGATTAGGGTAAATAAAACTGGGTTGTGTATATACTTAACGTGGACTACGTGATAACCAGAGATCAACCTGGTTATAAATCTCTCTCACAATACAGTGATCGCAATAAAAAAAATCCAGGAGAGTGATTTACAGCTCTCTCGAATTTTACAAACAAGAGAGACTGTTGTGGCATTTAAATATTTCCAATTTAACACACTTAAAAACAAGTTACTTTTGCTATTTTGCTACATGTACGGCATTGGCTTCGACATTGCTGATTCCTGTGGGTAATTGAGGGGATGGAGTAGGTGATCACAAGAACTGACATTCAGTGTTGCAAGTAGCCTACTGGAGAAATTTCAAGGAAAATAGGGGGCTTTTGGTCATAGTAGAGGATTCACTGCCTACCATGTGTCAATTTGGATATATTGTATTCTGAAATAGACTTAGAAATAGATACGGTATAGAATTTGGCAGGGAAATGCACTTATCCACCCGAAGAAGGCAGACCTTCATGATCTCGTCCACCCCCTCGGCAAATCAACATAATGAACAAATTAGCAATGATTTAGTTAATGTGAAAATTCAGGTTACTTTTCATAAACATGATCAAATCTCAGTCTGCCAGGTTAAATCTGACGGATTAAGCTCGGATGTCTGCAAAATGAAATCAGGGAGTACCAAGTCACTCCTACACACCCTCCTGGCTGACACATCGCCCCCCCCCCCCTAATTTACTTTATGGATTCCCATGCACATACCAAGTAACTGGGAATTGATGAGAAGACGATGTGACATTGACAAATCATTCAATACATACTGAATAATATTTTTAAACGCCGGTGCTAGTGGTCTCTGAGAGCTCAGGAGTGGACATGTGGAAAATAAAACATTTAGCATGACTGCCCGGTTATTGGACACTTTTTACGAATAAGAGTCTGCAGGTCGGCCATGCAGCCACGTATGGCCGAGAAAGTAACACTGGATAAAGGACTACATCTTTAGTGATAAATCGTCATAAAAAAATATTGAAGAAAAAATACGGGGAGAGACTGGGAATAGTTGAAAGGCAGGGACCATCCACGGTATGAAAATGCAAGTTTGGGCCCAGTTATCGGACACTTTTTCAGTGATGGATTTATTTGAAACTAATCCACTTACTGTAAAATTGTTTGTCCCCCACTAGTCTTTAGTAAACATCGAAGAATATTTAAACATGAATCCGCACTGTAGCCCACAAATGAGTTTTGGAATGAGCGTCGAAGAATCAACCGGTCCCAAATTTTGCAGTTTTTGGGAGTGTCCATTATCCTTGGCTGTCAATCAGTGCTATTGCCACTGTCATGGCTGTGAGTCACTTGTCATGCTATCGTAAACTGGCTGCTCCCCGGAATTGCTCTGTTTTCAGACGGAGTGGCGGGAGAAATATACATCGTCTGCCAAACGCCGGTCGCGTTGCACACTGAGATTCAAAATGAAGATTCTCCATATTTGTGGGAACATTTTCAGCCAAATTTCGTTGAATTTAATCAAACCTGCAACCAGGAATGAAACTCTGAAACTGGAGGAAATTTTCTGGTGCATTTTTTCACCCAAATTTGTGAGACTATTTCCGACCCGCATGAGGACTTAACGTGCACAAATTCCGTGAGTAAACAGAAATTTATCAGCGTGTCTTTGTAACTCAACTGTAAAATTAAATTTGTCATGTAATATTCCCAGAAAATAGCCCTGCGGGGTCTAGGTGTCCAATAACCGGGCAGTCATGCTAAAAAAGAAGATGAGAAATTAAATTTCCTGAAGAAATGCAGAAAAATAATCTGAAACTGATGAGACCCAAAGAGACTCGGTAACAAGCATACTATATGACGATATCCAACCTCCCCCCCCCCCAAAAAAAAAAATAATAAAACAACAACAACAACTATAAACTATGTGATCAGAGAAACTCTTAAAATGTCCTTTTGATGGGAGTGGGATTTTAACCCGATATACATACCTGGTTACATTTGGGATTATTTGTCCTTGGCCTGGTGTCACTGGTAGTCTTATGCGATACCTCTTATGCAAATGTTGAACCCGCAGATCTGTTTTTCATCATGGTGTTGTTGTTGATTTGACTGGTTCATTGAATTCGCCTGGAGCTCAACTCGCATCCCGTCTCATACACTCATCTTTATTGATCTGGAAATCTTGAAGCTTCATATCTGACAGAATCAGACCTCATTTTTAGCATTGAACACCTCACTGTCATGACAACAAATACGTTTTTCGCTGTTTTACGAGTCCAAACTTCCCAGCTTGCCTTGCCTGTGCTGTGCCGTCTGCTTACCTACAGCGCCCCCTATTGGCATTGGGAGTTGTCCCCCCGTTGATCTGTGTAATTCATGTCGAGTTGACTATAACATTGAATTGAATTGAATTGGTTGGAATGGGAGACGTCCCTCGTCCCAAATGTGTCTCATCATATCAGTGACAATGGTGTTTCCACAGTGTCAGTAATGCATACTGTAAGAATACTGAAATATTACAGTACTGAAACAGTACTGAAATCGTGCAGTACTGAAAAAATACAGAAACATTACAGTACTGTTTCAGTACTGAAACAGTACTGAAATCGTACAGTACTGAAAAAGTACAGAAACATTACAGTACTGTTTCAGTACTGAAACAGTACTGTTATATTTCAGTACTGTTACAGTACTGTTATATATCAGTACTGTTTTGGTACTGTTATATTTCAGTACTGTTTCTGTACAGTTTCAGTACTGTTTCAGTACTGAATTGCTACTGTTGTATAACAGTACTGTTTCAGTACTGTTATATTTCAGTACTGTTTCAGTACTTTGGTAGAAATGTACTGAAACAGTACTGACGCTATTTTTGCTGTGTAGTGTTTTGATTCAAATTATATTTATTAATATATTTAGCTATAAAACCAGTATTCTTAACTATTTACCAAGAGTATAACAAATTTCGGTTGATCATTTAGACTTTTAGTGAAAATGACAATCATCTGCACATAAGAGTGCTTACAAATCCAGGTATAACCGTCAATCATTCAAATTAAATGTAAAAAGTTCACAATTAAATGTTCAGTTTTCAGAAACAGTTTCCAACCATTCAAATACAACAAAAAAAAGTAATGTAATGTGTTTACCCTGTGCAACTCCATGTTGATAGAAAAAATTATCCCGGAAGTTTCGAGGATACTACTTTTGAAGAATGTCATACATAGAGTTGACGACAAACATATCACCAGTATTCAAGTGGTAGATAACCTTTCTGGATGTTGTTTGTGTTCTCTAAGTTTATTATTTATATGATCAATTAAAATCACACTTAAAAAAGGTACAGTTACTCATGCTGAATGGGTAATTCCCCAATGTTTGACACCGAATCGCGAGCAGTGAATACAACCACCGAAACCACGCCGGTGTGTGTGTGCGTATATGTGTGTATGCTGATGGGTCGGGGGGGGGGGGGGATAAATTAAATGTATTGGGCTATATCTTACCGTAAATGCGCTGACCATTTTTCTTCGATATCATTGGCAATGTCAATAGGTGGACAATTTCTGAGTACAGCACCCATCACCAGCATACCTACAAACATCAGAGGCAAACAACAGAAGTCACAAGTATATACCGGACGTTGTACACTGTCTTATCCAATATAGTCACAAGTCAATTAGTCGAATGTATTCAAGGGTAGCCCAAATATATCAGTCAGAGAGGCCTTAAATATCCTTACTAGTGTGGCATTTACTGGTAGGAATTACAAATGTATGTCTGTTGTTCCTGGCCAAGTTGATCATTATCAAATTTCAAAGGAATTTCAGAACAAATATAATATCTCGATATTTGTGCTGATATGGACTTGGAAAACGACTTGGAAAACGAATTGGATAAAGAATAATGGTCAGTGGTTAGGACTTTATGTAAAAAACATCATCATGTCCTGCGAACATCATTGAAAACTGCTGACCGCTTCTCCCTTGTAGGAAATCATTTTGTGTTCTTATTAGTTCAGTTAGTTCAATTAGCCTCCGTTTCAAATTCTAACTGTGACCGACATCAACGCATTATCATACAAGACGGCATTCTTAACTTCTTTCGTCTTGGCTACCGGTGTATTTGACCTGCATACCATGCAATGCAAGTCGTTGATTGGACAGCTGACGGGTCCAGAATCTCATTTGATCTATTTCACAAAATGGGACTAAGAGGCTGGGGCTGGGTGCACAATGCCTTTACCAGATTTCTGCTCTCACAGCCATATTGGATTCAATGCTGGATGAAGACAGACTATTGTGCCCAGTAGAGCCCTACGATATTCCTGTTGCTTCAATACATTTTGCTGAGAAGCAACAGGAACTTGACAATGTCGAGCAGTGTATTATCACTTGTCTTTATTGTACAATGTAGGCGTCCTGTCTGGGTCAGGCGTGCTGTTCTCAGTGTTTTATAGGGTGGATGGAGGGTTCTGGTTCCACACTGCTTCAAAGATTTCTACTTTGAAGTGGCAGGAACGCATCTTGGCTGGGTGGTACTTAGTTGGTTCGTCGCGATATAGCGGTTATATTGTTAAATTCTGTCCACTCACCCATTCACCCTTTTATTAGTTTTGTTTCATACACATTTGGAATTTGTGCTTACTGTCATATGAAATAGGCCTTTCGATTATTGACGCGGAATTTTTTTTATGGACGACGGCTGGATATTGAATGTCGGATCTGATACTTGCTATTGAAAATCACTGATCTCCGAAAGAAAGCTTACATGTGATGTAAACAACTCATTTAGGCAAAATTACACACGTTGATTTACCGTACATTCATTGCTACATGTCAAATCACAAGGCAGAATAATTCTGCAATATCAAGGCAAAATTATTTGTAAAATGGTTTATTGTTGAAGCAGTCTCCACAAGTAACACCAAGAAAGGAACGAAAAAAAAAACAAAAAAAAAACAAAAAAAACAACAAATTGACTGAACTGCAGTTTTGGGCGAGTTTTAGTCAAATTGAATGTTATATTTTTTATCATTTAGAAAGTGATCGTATAACAGTATTTTCGTTATTTTGGGATAACACTATCTTAGAATAGCACAAATTCTAGTGCTGAAAATTTAGTCGAGTCCCGTGCGGGATTCGAACCAGCGACCCCAGAGTCAGGCACCTAATCGCCAGCACTGCATGTCGGCGATCTAAACCACTCGGCCAACGGGCCTCCCACAAAAATGGGAGGTAGCAGACCGGTAGTCTTGAAAGCGAACATACAGTACCCCTCTGCTGATCGTAATGACACAGCTCCCAAAGCTGAATAGATTTTTTTTTATCATTTAGAAAGTGATCGTATAACAGTATTTTCGTTATTTTGGGATAACACTAGCTTAGAATAGCACAAATTCTAGTGCTGAAAATTTAGTCGAGTACCGTGCGGGATTCTAACCAGCGACCCCAGAGTCAGGCACCTACTCGCTAGCACTGTATGTCGGCGATCTAAACCACTCGGCCAGCGGGCCTCCCACAAAAATTCGCTGGTTCAAATCCCGCACGGGACTCGACTAAATTTTCAGCACTAGAATTTGTGCTATTCTAAGATAGTGTTATCCCAAAATAACGAAAATACTGAGATTGAATGTTGATCGGATTCTCAGATAAAAAGTAAATAAGTTCGGTTATTCCTTTGGTTATACATACACCACTATACTGGCCTTATAATATGTATTACAAACGTCTAGTCCGTCATTCATAATCCAGCCGTCGTCCATTAGAGAATATCCGAGTCCATAATCCAAAGACATAAACCTACTGGCAATTCTATAATAAGGCCTGTTCTTCTGCATTGAAAGCATAGGGGAGATTTCTGTCCTATATTGAATGATTTTTACTCTATTCCAAAATGGTCCTATTCCAAATACGATTTGGACGGGGCGGATAGGTTATATAGCTATAAGTGAAAATTACTCGCGATTTTTTACTTTCAGTAGATTGTTTACTCCATTATTTATATTTCACTTAGTTTTGCGACTCCATAGGCTTTCAAATGCGAATCATTCCACAAGATTATTGTCGTTTCACCGAGTCTGTATATCCGAGGGCGTGGCAATCGTAGTAAATTTATGAATGAAGCGCGTGCAGAATCGTAACATTGCACTGACGACAGCTGTCACTCAAGATAGATGTCGCTCGGACCGCTGTTCGCAGGAGGCGGTGCACCTGTTTTAGCTCAGTTTTGTTGGTATATGGTGCTGTAGATTGCTTAGGAAATTCTTGAAATTGGGGCATACTAGGAACTGGCATAAGGCATTCCAAACAATGTGGCATGGTACGCCGTCTTGGAACTCCTAGGAACTCCATGCCATAGAGTTTGGAACTCGGCAGACAAAGGATGGCTTATGCCATACCATGCAGCGGCATGAGGGAAATGGCCTACGCCATCCCAATTGGAACTCTAATCCATCCAGATCAGAACACCAAACCGGTCATGGTGTATCCCATTTAAATAACCCGCATATGCTATCCCTACCAGGGAACTCAGTTCCTAATTTCAAGAAGCTCCCTTCAAGAGTGCATATCTTATCTCGTGCAATAAAAAATTCTCCAGAATTTTCAGAATCCATCAGAATCAATCGACAGTGCCTCTTGTGTCGGCTGTAAACTCATCACGTGCGGTTTGGGGTTGGCGTCAGCATAAACGCCGTACTCGGTGTGCGATAATTATTGGAATCTGTATAAATGATTTTTCATCACACATAAGATCGTGTCCACACGAAGCCCATAATTTTTAAAAAGTCCTTGATCTTCAACCCATTTGAATTTCAGGTGGGTTATTGATTGGCTGCTCTATGTATCTGGCCACCCCTACTGCCTTGGTAGGCGTCCCCGAGGCCCGCCCCCTGTACAGACCTTTTGGTCTTTGATATATGTTGGCATTTGTGGGAAGTTGATGCTGGGTCGACATCGGGCCTTACAGAATCGTCTTTTGTGATAAATGCCGTCATTTTCATCTGACGACGATACAGCTCACCAATCTCCAGTGTACGAACTGTCACAGCGAAACAGCTCATCAATCACCAATATACGAGTTGTCAGAGCTCTCTAGATTTGTATCTAATACATCTTATGCCGGTGCTAGGGGCCGTGTGGTCATATCATCCAAGTTGCCACATGAACAGGTACAATAAAAGCGTACCTGAGATACAACATATATTACGAATCGTTAGATTCTTGGTATGTGCTTTAGAATAGGTTAACTGGAAGACTATACTGTGAAGTCATGTGGCTCGGTCAGTATGTCGGCACCTCTTCCCACTTCCATTATATGTGTTGTAATTTTTACCTGTATATGGCGAGATTCTGCTGGTGGACGTTTCGTCCCCGAGGCCCGCCCCCTGTACAGGCCTTTTGGTCTTTGATATATGTTGGCATTTGTGGGAAGTTGATGCTGGGTCGACATCGGGCCTTACAGACTAGTCTTTTGTGATAAATGCCGTCATTTACATCTGACGACGATACAGCTCACCAATCTCCAATGTACGAGTTGTCACAGCGAAACAGCTCACCAATTACCAGTATACGAGTTGTCAGAGCATTTTGCATCATAGCTCTCTAGATTTGTATCTAATACCGCTTATGCCGGTGCTAGGGGCCGTGTGGTCATATCATTCAAGTTGCCACATGAACAGGTCCAATAAAAGCGGACCTGAGATACAACACATATCTCGAATCGTTAGATTCTTGGTATGTGCATTAGAATAGGTTTACCAGAAGACTATTCTGTGAAGTCATATAACACAGTCAGTATGTCGTCACCTCTTCGCACTTCCATTATATGTGTTGTAATTGTTAGGAGGAATGATGTAACAAATGAAAGAATACGTCATACTACACGCAGTAGTAAAGATTGTTCTGATTGGTTCGTATCTGGTTTGTAGATGAAATGAACACCTCGGATGTGAAAGCTTTCGGTAGTCAGCTCTACCAAGGCTAATTCGAAGTGTGAACACAGAAATCGACTTGTGTATAAAGATTTATTACCCCACAAGCAAATTCGTATTCAATATCTGGATTGTGATTGGTTAAAAGGTCGGGTCGTATAAACCCATACACCCCGAGTGATGTCTTGCTACTCAGGGTGTATAGAGAAACAACTCACGTGCGATTGGAAGCGACGCTCTCGCTTCGAAAGTTCAGCTGACCATATCTCAATATTTATGGAATAACTTTCGCTCACTCGTCAAAATTTAACGGAATAAAGTCATACTGCATTATTTTCACTGAAATTTCCGAACATATACTCACCAAAAGTGTCATTTGTTCCAAAAATAATAGTCGTTTTCCGAACGAAAGCAGATCAAATGGACTTGTGTGTGGCGCGCCTCTCACAGTGCCAGTAGCAAAATGCGGATAGTTTCGTAACCGAAATGACCCTGAATTTGTCCGTTGTACCGTTGGTTATAAATGATAGACCTTTTCAGTATTTTTACTATAAGATAAAAAGGCTTGAGGGATAATGAATTCGTTATTCAGGCCCAGGGTGTCGGAAAGACCCCATCCCTGAAATCCCTGGGCCACGGCTGACGCCTCAGGGTATGAGTTTCAGGGAGGGTCGTAACTTTCCATACACCCGGGGGGAAATCTGAATAACTGATAATATGCAGGGAGCTATATACGTGTTACAAATATTCCAATATTTTCACTGATTAGCTTTGCACAGTAGAGTAACGTTACAACTCTGCGGTATGACAAGCATTGGACTAATTAGGCAGAAAATTTAAAAAGACAGTGTTATGCATTTCAACTCAGAAGAGTTATAAGCATGCATGGAATAGGTCGAAAATGTGAAAAGGAAACGCTATGCTATGCTACATACCGGTGAATGTGTGTGGATATTGAAAAATTCAATTTGTCTAACAAAAGAAGTGGACGCGAAAGGACTCGTATCATCTGTTTCACGACTCTATACTATAATCTCTCATCAGGGCCTTATTGTCCGTTTTATTTCAAGAAATTTATCGCTGTTCAAGAAAATTGATCGCCGACATGTTAAAGACAGACAGCAAAAAACATTCTTTAGCTTCACTACATACAAGGGATTTCATTCATATGATGTTTATTCGTAGAGTTGATGAATTTCATATTAATAATATCTATGTGCAATTTGGCAACACAATTTATCAACATCGTATAAGTATTTCTAAGGGTACTAATTGTGAGCCTCATTTGGCTGATCGTTATCTGTTCTCGTATGAATACGAATATTATCAAACACTATATAGACGATTTTCTAACTGTGGATAATCGCAATATAAGTGACACAGTGAAGGGTATATATTCACCTTCACTGGATTTGAAGAAACAACAGATATCCAGAATCATCGTCACATGATATTATTTGAGAAACTTGTAAAACAGGGTTACACGATTAAAAGTTTCTCAAATTTGGCGACACACATCGCATTCTGATAGCAAAATACTAGCGTAGAGTTCAATATCTGCTATTAACCCGGGGCTAGGGGCCGTATGAACCCATGTACTTCAAGATCCTCATGGTACTCACAATCAAAGCGTGACTGAGATACATTATACAATTACAGTCTTTTGATGAGGTCAATATGTGGTTTTGTGGACCTGAGAAAACAATATTCGCCGAGGCCGAAGGCCGAGGTGAATATTGTTTTCTCAGGTCCACAAAACCACATATTGACCGATATCAAAAGACTATAATTGTTTTATTATATGACACTGACGTCTCCTTCTCGTTAAATTGGTGAAAGCAGTTAGAATATAGCATATAATAAGGTATTTCCTTTGCTCCCGACGATCTCGTATTACCTGCTGTCAGCCAAATTGTACACCGACGGCCAATCCAACGACTACTTTCATTGGCTGAGCAGACGCATACGTCACGCCGAGTCAATATCACATTTATGGACCCGCTTCGGAGTCAATATGGAAAATTAGCGACAGCCACGTGACGGCGAATGGTCCAATGGAGAAAGAGTAGCACGCACAGTCATATAATAACATTCTTTAGATGACGACTTTACAACGAATATTATGGATTAAGAATACTGATCAGCGATACGGATTTGATATTTTTGTAACATCATGATGTTGAACGCTTCTCTCTCGCAGGAAACAAGCCTATGTTTATGTATACTATGATTGTCTTTTTGAATTTGGTGCTAATACTGTTATATGGAATATGGAATAGGTCTTTGGATTATGGACGCGGATATTCTTTAATGGACGACGGCTGGATTATGAATGACGGACTAGACGCTTGTAATTACGTTGTGTACCTTGTGTCTGATATTGATTAACCTACGTCTGGGGAATATGAACCTCATGCACTTCGAGATCCTCATGGTGTTCATATGAACAGTCACGATCAAAGAGTGACTGAGATACCTCAATGATAACGGATATTACAACGAATATCATATGGATTAAAAATACTGATCGGAAATACCGATTTGATATTTGGACCATACTGGCTTCAATGAAATCTGTTGACTCTCTTGCCTGAAATTATGATTATATATACTAGGACTGATGTTTTTAATTTGGTGATAATGCTGTAATATCACTTAGGTCTTTAGATTATGGATGCGAAATTTCTTAACCCTACCAGGCCGGGGGGGTCCCCCCCCCCCTCCCAAACTTTCTGCGCTGTCTCCGGAACGACAGAAAATGGAGAGCTGAAACTCAATTACTTTATAGTTTATCATATTCGAGTCATTTTGAGCCTATTTGCATAACCCCTCGAGCAGAGGATCATGGGTAAATTTTAGATGGCGTCCACGTGGGGCATCAGAAAAGTGATGTTTTTGTCATATTTCTTCAAATTTTCTGCTTTTCCGCGATATTTTATTTCACATCACAATTTATCATGCAGTTTTCGCGGAGAAATTGCATAAATAAAAAAAAAATCGAAAAATCTGTGACGTCATCAAAGCGAACATCAGCTTGACTCATGTGTATAGTGTGGTAAGTTTCAGGACCCTACATCAGGGGATAAGAAAAATAATTAGGGGGGCATTTCAACCCCCGCGCAGGGCTGGACAGACCCAAAAAGCCCAGGCCAGATAGGGTTAGTGGACGATGGCTAAATATTGAATGACGAACTAGACACTTGTATGCAAGTAATTCTTCGTAGTTACGACATTACTTTATCGCACGATGCATATTATGAGATTGAGGAGAAAATATTAATCTTACCTAGCAGTGCTGGAAGTCGTATTGCTGCAAACACGAATCCAGCGGCGGAACAAGCGATGAAGAGGACATAGACAGAGAAGAGATTTGTTCCTGGCAGGACAGAATCCTCCACTATTGACCAGGTGGCACCCCAGACAACCAGACCAGCTATAGCCAGAGATAGATACTTTCCAATGGGACCATGTGGGGGACACATGAAGGCATAACGAAATTTCTTAGACGTGCAGTCTCTTTTCTTAGGCTTGTGGTACGAGGCAAGACAGGGGTACCACTGTTTGAAACACCACTTATTACATCCGTTAGAACTGCCAGTGTCATCAGTCTTTTCTTCAGTTTCAAATTCTATGTCAATACTCTGGTTTTCAGGCTTTCCTCGTTCGGTTTCCACCGCTCCATTGACTTTCTTATCATGCTTTGTCTTCTTGGAGTTTTGTAGTTGTTCCAAGTCGAATCCCATGTTTGTAATAAATAGAGCCTAACACCTATAAATATAGAGAGGATCGGATTGTGTACACTGTACCAATGCACGTCATGTCATTATGTAAAATATACAACATACATATCTTCAACCCCTTTCCTGTCTGGCAAATAGGGTTAATCAAAGGACCTTGTATCTTTAGATGGGTAAATGGCCCCACGTCAGGTGCAATACAGAAGTACCAAAATAAAATACTTCCACTAAAAGAAATTGTACAACTGGCATAGAGTACAATATTATATCGAATACTCAGAAAAAATTCAAAGGCACTCAGTCTCATCATTCTCGAGTAACCGGGCCGTAAAGTAGTGCATTTGTGCAAAATAGTTGATTCTGAGGTGAAAACAATTCGCATTGTTCTCTGTAAACATATGAAGATAAATCATAACCAGAACCAGATTTGGTATACGACTACATATTGGAACAGCGAGTATGCTGTATCATGCTGATCCTGGTTATCGTTTATCTTCATATGTTTATAGAGAGAAACATGAGGTGTTTTCGCCTCAAAATTTGCTATTTTGCCCGAATGCACTACTTCAGGGCCCTGTTGCTCGAGAATGATGAGACTCAGTGCCTTGAAACTTTTCTGAGTATACAATATAATATTGTACCTCATGCCAACTGAACAATTTCTTGTATATGTAATATTTAGTTTTTTGGCACTTCTACAGCACCGGTTCTGGGGCCATTTACCCACCTAAACATAACTGGTCCTTTAAATTTTATAACGATTTTGAATGTAGTGTGGTTTTCGTAGATAAGATCCCTCGCTTTTCGATGAAATTTGATTTCCCAGTCCTGTATAGTGTATTGTATGATCCGAAGAAAGCTCCCAAGCCATGAAAACATTATTATTTATTATAAAATTATTTATCGCACTTAATATATAGACGTCCAGTGGTCATGATAAGAAAGTTTCCCTAATGATGAAAACATAATAATTTAGTATCAAATAATTTATCTTATGCTGTAACCTGGATATCTTTACCTGTGAACTGCACGCTACACAGATACGTCTATAACATATCATACTGTCCCATATTTTGAGGGTGAGATAAAACTGAAGTGGAATTTAACAAAGTATGATAGGCCTAGTGGTGTGTGATATCATTTTTGTAAATATCACAATGTCAACGCGTTTTTTTTTATTTACAGGAGAATCAATATTTGTGTTTGTGTATTTTCCATCTTCGAATACAATTTTCGGATTAAAAAAATAGTTTGATAGTTATACACATGGCAGTGTGACTAACGTCACAGGACCTACGAAGTGTAGGGTAGGCATCAGGAATCTGACGCGCACTGAGCTCTTGGAAATCCCTCCGCCCCAAGTTGAAATCCTGCCTATATTAAGGTGGGCACAGCCCAAGTCAGAATCGCCAGTGATTTTCATCAAAAATCACCAGAAATTTTCATCAAAAGTAGATCAGCTCAGAACTTGCCGGTAACAGTCCCCTAATGCACCTTCATGCAAAAAAATCAAGGTTCTAATGTCAACGGTTCTCCTTATTTTGCTGACGAAAGGATTCGGATGGGCTCACTCACTAACTACCGGACAGTTTTCAGATGGTAGCCTACTTCGTAGGAATATTTATTGATACAAGAAGGATTGGTGCGGTGAATTATCTGATAAGCGATAACACGCAATGGCGCTTGGAACAAACGCCTTAACTGTAACACTCCCTTGACTTGACTTGGCTTTGAAAGTGTGACTGGGATACAAATCATACCACAGATCACTTTTAGTTCTTGCGATCTTTTTAGAAACATGCAGTCAGTATGTTTGTCTGTGGGGTCATATGATTTCTTGGTATTAGAAGTACGCCGACCTCGTTCTCCACCACCGTTTTAATGTCGCGTTCGTTTCCTGTATATGGTGTGATTCTGCTGGAAGACGTTTCATCCCCGAGGATTGCCCTCTGCCCAAATCGTTGCGATTGTAGTTTTGTGACTTGTAAAGCCCAAGTCCCACTTAAGCGAAATTGTTTACGAAACTTTACGATGTATTGGTCGTAATGTTTCGTAATAAATCGCTTTACAAAAGCCGGTTTTCCCGTCATTTGGGGCGAATAGATACGACATGTTTTACGAATAATTACGACTGTTTGCGATGCAGTTACAAAGAAATACGATACTTTCACGACAGTTAGCGATATTCGCACCCAAATTTAGGCGAATCAGAGCGAAACAGTTGCGAATATGTGCGATGTATTTGCGAACATTTACGAAGTGCATACAACTACTTGCCATTATTTCACGATGTCTTGCGAATACGTACGAAAGTTTTACGTCGTTTTTACGACGTTGTTATGACAGGTTGGGTCAAATGTTCACGATTTCTTCGTATACAATCGTTTCCTAAGTAAAGCCCAAGTCTCACTTAGGCGAATTCCTTTACGAAGCTTGACGATTTAAGATCGTAAGTATTGGTAAGATTCTCGCAAGCTATTCGTAAAGACATTCGCCATGATTCGTAAGCCATCGCTTCAATTCGTAAGAAAATCGTCGCCTCGGTTTTATCGCTGCGCCAATTTCAAAATGTTCAAAAAATTCGCCAAGCAATGCGATTTTGCCTTAAGTCTCAAATATTCGTTATCTTATCGTAAACAATCGTAAGTAGTCGTAACTACGTTGTAGTGCATCGTAATTATGTCGTAATTTAATCACCTTATTTGTAACAGTTCCGTTAATAATCGTCAAGAGACAAATAAACACTAATAGTTACGATAACTTACGACAGGAAACGATGGTATACGAAGTAATCGTAAACATTTGACCCAAACTGTCATAACAACGTCGTAAAAACGTCGTAAAACCTTCGTACGTATTCGCGAGACATCGTGAAATAATGGCAAGTAGTCGTATGCACTTCGTAAATGTTCGCAAATACATCGCACATATTCGCAACTGTATCGCACTGATTCGCCTAAATTTGGGTGCGAATATCGCTAACTGTTGTAAAAGTATCGTATTTCTTTGTAACTGCATCGCAAACAGTCGTAATTACTCGTAAAACATGTCGTATCTATTCGCCCCAAATGACGGGAAAACCGGTTTTTGTAAAGTGATTTATTACGAAACATTACGACCAATACATCGCAAAGTTTCGTAAACAACTTCGCTTAAGTGGGACTTGGGCTTTATCTTAACTATTAGTATTTATTTTTCATTTGACGATTATTAACGGAACTGTTACCAATAAGGCGATTAAATTGCGACTTAATTACGATGCATTACAACGTAGTTACGACGACTTACGATAATTTACGATAAAATTACGAATATTTGAGACTTAAGGCAAAATCGCGAATTTTTTTAACATTTTGAAACTGACGCGGCGATAAAACCGTGGCGAATTGAAGCGATGGCTTACGAATCATGGCGAATGTCTTTACGAATAGCTTGCGAGAATCTTACCAATACTTACGATCTTAAATCGTCAAGCTTCGTAAAGGAATTCGCCTAAGTGGGACTTGGGCTTTAATATTGTGGAGACTGAAACGCTTAGTCGGCGTCAGGCTTCACAGGTATTTGTTCTGAATACGAAAATTCTTTCGTTTGGGTCGTTTTTTTTCTAACTGATGATTACTTTGATGACGTTACAGTGACGTCATTTTCAAGCAAGGCGTTTTTGCATTTTCTTGAAAAAAACTTGCATAATAAATTAGTAAATAACAATCTATTGTGAAATAATATAGTTTTTGTCCACTTTTTCTCGCGAAAAAAGCAGGAATTTTGAAGATTTCTGGTACACCACAGTTGCCGACATTTGAATTTACCCATGATTCTCTGCTCGTGGGTTATAGAAATAGACCCAAAATGACTCCAATATGATAAACTACAAAGTCTAGAAGTCTCGTCTCTCAATGTTTCGTATTTCCGGATTATAAAGTGAACCAATTAGAAGCAACAGACAGATAATCTGACTGCACAACTACAACATGTCATCCACATGATCAGAGTGCCAGTAATCTCTTAATAATCTTCAACTCTATCTGACCTGGGCATTTTTGGGGCCTGTCCAGAATTAATAAATAATAGTCTGATGTGAATTAAAATATAGATTTTGCCCAATTTATCTCGAATAAAAGCGGAAATTTTGAAGAGAAATGACAAAAATATCACATTTCTTCCATTACCATGACCATATCTGCCATATAGACTTCTACTCGGCGGGGGGGGGGAGGGGGGGTGTTATACAGTAGTCTCGAAATGACCACAATATGATAAGCGAAAATGTCGCGAGGGTGGGGGGCAGGGGCAACTTTCATTTTTTTTTTCATTCCAGGGATAAGGGAGAAAGTTTGGTAGAAGATAATAATGGCACCTGGCCTGGAAGGGTTAATAGATTGCACGGTTTTGTATGGACTTGCAAGCCCCTCCCTTCCCTTGCGGCCAGAATTTGACCATACAAAACCGTGAATTCAATAACCTATGAGTATATTGTCAGGAATACTGAGTATAGACGTCACTTACCTAAGATAGTTTGGTTAAAAGGACCCAAACTGTTTGGGTCAAAATGGAATTTGACTCAAAGTCTTGGGTCTGTCCCGTCTATTTGACTACGTGGATTAAACCGTGAACATCTCTCTGTTGCCCTGATGTGGTTATTTTAGCCAATTTGCATAACAAACACCATGCGGCAATGTGAAGGTGGCTATGTGATAAGATGGCTATGTGATAATGTGGCTATATGATAACGTGGCTATGTGATAAGGTGGTGATGTGATAAGGTGGCTATGGAGATGAACCTATAAGGTGGCGTTTTCTGTCAACATTTTTGCATGAAGTGCTTAGAATAATTTCCTATCACATCAAACAATTAGTTCTTAATTCAGGCCTAATGAGCAATTTTTGTGAAGAATAAAAATAATTGAAGAATCGGGATCAAGAAAATGTCTTCGTGGAATATGACCTGAGCATGATGTTATCAGAGCAGCCAATATAAATATTTTTAAATTTCTTCGTGAAGCTTATGGCAATTTTCCGAGTTCTCGTGTCATGTTCAAACTGGCGGAAGGTAGTGGTACACATTTAATCGATCAGGCCAAATATGGCTATGTGCAGAGAGTGAAACGAGAGCAAAGAAATATAAAAAATCAAATGTTGTTCTGGGCAATGTGAACAGTCGTTGGACACCGATTAGACGAAAGTTCAGCTATGTCGAGCAGGCCCGGTAATGAAGGAAGTGAAAGTTAGTTTAAATTCCAAAATACATGGCTTACCCGAATTTTTGCTTACCCGAATTTGGCTTACCCGAATTTTCCGCCCCAATGGCAACGATACAAAGCGTATGAATGATATCAATAATCCGTGTATGTAAACATCTAAAGAGCGCTTGCCTGATCTCACAGTAAGCTGACGGCTTGTTCTTTGTGCTTTAATCATTGATAAAAGTTATATTACATTAAATAGGTTGATCATTCAAACGTTCCCCGAGCCACAGGTATGATAACATATGACATATACTGTGTAAAGTAGCTGCGTGTCAGGGGCAAATCTAGCATATCACGATAGACCTTGGTCATCAAATACTGGGGCGGGGGAATGTATGTGTGCACAAGTAATGCCGTATCAGGCCACTTATCCTGGGTTGGTTCAAATCGTTCAAAAAGATAACGGGCGGTATTTCTTGAAATCAATTACCGTACCTATAATTACTCCAGATCGACTAAGAAACAGAGACAGATTACTAAAGATAGATTAAAATGTGTACACGTTAACAATGCACTCTGAATATTTCATGCGGTTGAAAATGTAGTGGGGGGGTTGCACTACGCATGTCCAAGAGGCCATATTTGACATTAAACTTACAAGGCCTGGGGGAACATTGCCAGCCCAATTTTCAGAACGACGAAAAATTGAGAGCTGACATTCCTTGACTTTGTAGTTATCATATTCATCCGAAATGATGAAAACATCACTTTTCTGGTACCCCATGTGACCGCCATCTTGAATTTACCCATGATGCTCTCCTCGTGGGGGAAGGGGGGGGGGGGGCTATGCAAATAGGCTAAAAAATGGCCCCAATATGATAAACTATAAAGTCACGGAGGGTCAGCTCACATTTTTTTGTCGTTCCGGAGATAGCGGAGAAAGTTTGCCCCCTCCCCCGAGGCCTGATACGGTTAAAGAGTAAGAAAAATCTTTATGTGGGAGGGGGAATTCAACCCCTTCCCTCGGAGCCTGGAGAAGTCCGGAATAGCCCAGTCCAGATGGGGTTAACACGCATCAGGTGCATTTTATTTCCCTGTCTGTTTGTGTGTTTTCTTCTAATATTGGAAATCGAGCGATAAGTAACTTGTGTGTTATTTTCCGAACAAGATTGGCGTCATTACACGTTTCACTTGTTTACATATCTCACACTGTCAATTGGTAATAAAGCGGGGACTACTCACATCTCAGATATTGAACCCTACAGAACTGGAGAGATTATTGGCATATCACTCACTTTGAATAAAGGCGGGGTGAGTGGGTGCCCAGCAAGTATAGCGTCAGTACTGTTTCACTATATTACTACAAAGGTACTGAAACAGTACTGAGATATAACAGCACTGAAACAGTACTGATATATAACAGTACTGTTATATTTCAGTACTGTTTACATATAGTATAGTACTGAAAAGGTACTAAAATATCCCAGTACTGTTATATTCCAGTACAGTTACAGTACTGATATGTATTAGTACTGATTGGGTACTATTATATTTCTGTACTTTTTAAGTACTGCTTCAGTACTGCAAATATTTCAGTACTGTTTCAGTACTGAATTACTACCGTTATATAACAGTACTGTTTCAGTGCTGTTACATATCAGTACTGTTTCAGTACTTTGGTGGAAATGTACTGAAAAGGCACAGACGCTAATTTTACTGTGAAGGCGAGAGACGTCATGGTGTCTCCCTTGGTGGTGATATATGTTGCGAAGTATCAGATCCGTTTTTCGGGTCCCAATCGTCACTGTTAAATTTTAAAGAAGTCTACGGTATATCTTGTGTATCGGTACACTGTACATCAAATGTTAAGGGTTCAAACGCCAAAAGCGAGGTTCAGTTTGAGAGCACGTCTTAGCCTAAACCTTGTTAGGGTTTAAAATATCAAGTGTGACTGAGATACATAATTCTCCAGATGACGGTTTTACAACGAAAATCATGGATTAAGCATATTGATCAGAGACACGGATTTTTGGAACATCATGATGTCTTGCCGGCATCATTGATAACTGTTGACCGCTTCCCTCTT
Source organism: Hanleya hanleyi (assembly GCA_036873755.1). Taxonomy (NCBI): domain Eukaryota; kingdom Metazoa; phylum Mollusca; class Polyplacophora; order Lepidopleurida; family Hanleyidae; genus Hanleya; species Hanleya hanleyi. Next base: position 29,949 of record JAVTVY010016902.1, on the reverse strand, counting down.
ACAGGAAACTATCCTATGTTTATTTATGCTATGATTCCTGTTTTGGTGCTAACGCTGTTTAGTGGAATAGGCCTTTGAATTATGGGCGCGAAAAATTCTTTAATGGAAGACGGCTCATTATTGAATGACGAACTATACGCTTTTATTGATATGTGTTTACCAGCTAAACACCCATGTGTTTAAAACCTAAACACATTTAGGCTAAAACATGTTCTCAAGCTGAACCTCATTTTAGCGCTCGAACCCTAAACATGTGACTTAAAGTATACATATGTATCCGATAACTGTAATCTTCTATTGTCAAAACTTTGTCGTTATAAATATTTATCACGATTTATTTCAACAGGAAATCCGGACAGAAAATAGTTCGGTAAGGCTATACCACAAATCAGCGTCACTCAACATGTCTCACATTTGGCGATAAATATTTGTACCTTGTACCTACCACGTGTTACGGATGAGTAGCTGGTAGTGCTGTTTTGAACCGACACCAATCAGAGATAAGGATTTAAATAGATGAACATATACTAATTTTTATACTCGATAAGGTAAGAATATTGAGCTGGTATATATTCGTCCAATGTTAAAAAAGGATAGTGAGAGTAAAAATCTGATCAAGCACTGGATATCAACTCCATTATCTCGAAAGGTCTTTCGTAGATATGATAGTAACATTCTGGAACAGGTATATGTCTATGTCGCAGTTCATATGCCTCTTGTTGTTGAGATGGTACATGGCGCTATGTATCGACTACCGATGACTGCATGCAGCCACGTCGCCTGAGGATTTTCCGAGGCCCGTCATAGACTGCCACACCTGTTTCTGGGTTCTCTCTTGAGAGTTAGTATAAGCCCGACGACTGAATATTGGACGACGGATCAGACGCCTCTATATAATAATGGATCTGAAGTACAAATAAACCAATCAAGATAAGAAGTGGGTTACAAATATCAGATAAATCGCACAGATGGCCCGCCTCGAGTTCACAAGAATGCTCTTTGGCTTCTTGAATGCGTCTGCAGCCTTTCTAACGTACTATTAGAATTGGCGATCCGGTTCTTGACTCCAGATCGTCTCGCCGACAAAAGATGTTCTGTCCAAATACCGTGACATGACTTTCTCTGGGAGTCTGTGAGGTCCATGCGACAGGCCTGCTTGAAGCAATATTGGTCACCAGATAGTCCGAATCGTCCACAACAGGCGTTGTGCGAACGATGACGCCGTCAGCTTAAATCATGCCACGGACCTGAGACCCCCACAGTCATATGCTTCACCATAAACCCGATCGATCGGACCCCACATCTCTATTTTGCTCCACAAGAAAATGGTTTTTCGTTGGGTGTGACTTCAGCCTTTGTAGCTTTCTAATCAGATTTCCTTTAAGCTCCATTTTTCCAAATTTCTTACGATATATCCCGGTCTTCTCCAAGCCCTTTTTTGCATCTACCAGCGAGTATCTTGACCCGAAGTGATTGTGTTCGTCCGCGGTCAAAATCTAATCCAAGGCCATAGATCAAAGGTCAATCCAATGTCAAAGTTCCTCTACGGTCCCATTTGCTTCCCAAACCCAATAAGAGATAAAAATTATGAGAGATTTACGCTGTCTATACTACTGAAGCTATTTGGACCGCGGGCAACAGCTATTCATTGAGAAGTTGATTGATTTGGCCGTAAAGAAAGGATGTTCTAGATATTTCTTCATAGCGTGTCCATAACATCCCTGACTTGAAGAACCCAGCATGTTGTTGAATAAAAACAGCACCGCCCATCTAATAAACCATATCATCTGTGACCAGAATCCTTCCACAAGATGGACGATTTTTTTCATTTATCTACCATATAAACTTTGCCAGGGCATACTCTATAGACTTCAAGATGATGGTGAATTAGAGAGCAACACTTCAGCTTGTGTGACTTCGATATGGCCGCTCACAATGTTTCGAGAACGGGCAAATTGTGATCCATTTCTTTCTACTGTTGAATTAAGACTCATGTAGATTCAGTTACCTTGACATACACAGTCAAGGTCAAATCTCTATTGAATTGATACCATTGTCACGTCGTCATGTCGGGAAATATTTGTCCGACAAACGTGTTTATAATGTTTCTTAACTTCATATGATAAAGAATCAAACACAAGAGTCCATTAAAGAATTTTCGCGTTCATTATCCAAGGACCTTTTCATCATTTCATTTTTCTTCTCAGGTGATAACCGACAAATGAAAATAGCTCCATCGAGGTATGATGTTTCATACCTGGGCCCCATCTTGGTCGCCATATTGTATCTACCCATGATCGATGGGAGTTAGAGGTTTTGGAATTTGGAAATTCAATTGAATAAAGAATAAGACTCAGTACATGTAATGCTTCGTTTATCATCATCTACTCCTGGAAAGGGGGACGAGTGGGCGAATTTTATTCCCACTCTTATTTCGTCTTTTTTTTTTAGTTGGGCACAAGGTATTCCATACGAATCTGCTTCGATACAAACCGATGAAGGAAATGTTAATTCTGTTACAGAATAAATAAATATTTGATTATTTTCTAATTAATCCTTTCAGCATAAATTAGCTCCCTAATCTCTGGCCAATCGTGTGAAATAGAACTTTTCATTCATGTCGGCACACGTTGCTGAAACAACTTTAGAACGAAAACAATGAATAAAACGAATCTTCGGGGGGGGGGGGGAGAGGGAGGCAAATTTTGGGGTCGGGTGGGAATGATTAACGAGCTATTAATTTTGATGAGCCTAATGGTCGGTGCTTAGGATTATATGTATAAAACATCATAATGTCTTGCTGACATCATTGAAAACTGTTGACCGCTTTCCTCTTGAAGGAAACTTTCTTGTGTGTTTATTATTTTTATTTCATACATGTACACAATTGGAATTGGTTCTAACTGTCATACGAAATAGGTATTTCGATTATTGACGCGGAAATTCTTCCATGGACGACGGCTGAATATTGAATGTCGGACCTGACGATTGCTATTGGAAATGGGATCTTCTTGTGTTTTTGTCGAAAAAGGATTATGTTTTCGACAGGGAAACATCTATCTTCCATTTGCGCAATGTAGGTAGGCCTCTTCCTCGTGTGTCAGAATGACTTTATTATAGTCTCCTTTTTCTAAAGTTTTGGCTGCTACAATAAAGTATATATCAATCATCTAGAATTTGTGGGTTATATTTTCTCTTCTCTCAGATCTGAGCCAGTCCATATAGCAGTAAAATAGTCACCCTCTAACGAATGTCCAGGTAAATTTAACCATAGAGATAGATCAAATCAAATGTACCCGGTACCACTTTATTTTGAAAGCAATTTAATATTTTGGATAACAGTGACATGCCAGTTTCTTTATATAGCATTAGCTGTTCCCAAAATTCCCGAAGCACAGACATACAAGTAGTAGGGAAAGAGTCTTGAAAGCCCAATTTGGTTCAGTGCGCATGCGCAGAAATTATTTTGTGGGCGTGGCTATGTGTGTGCGCATGCGTGAGTTTATGTTAATGAGTTTTATGTTAATGAGGTCATTGGGTGCATTGGGTATATTCAAGATGGCGGCTTGTTTTTTCTAGGTTAGGGGTGGTCGGTTTCAAGATGGCGGCCGATTGCACTTGTTTGACCCTTCATTTGCATATTTTCAAGATGGCGGCTTGTTTTTTCTAGGTTAGGGGTGGTCGGTTCAAGATGGCGGCTTGTTTTTGTAGGTGCGGACACGTGCACTTGTTTCGCGCCTCATTTGCCTATTTTCAAGATGGCGGCCTGTTTTTTCTAGGTTAGGGGTGGTCGGCTTCAAGATGGCGGCCGATTGCACTTGTTTGACCCTTCATTTGCATATTTTCAAGATGGCGGCTTGTTTTTTCTAGGTTAGGGGTGGTCGGTTTCAAGATGGCGGCTTGTTTTTGTAGGTGCGTACACGTGCACTTGTTTCACCCTTCATTTGCCTATTTTCAAGATGGCGGCCTGTTTTTTCTAGGTTAGGGGTGGTCGGATTCAAGATGGCGGCCTGTTTTTGTAGGGCGGTCAATTGCACTTGTTTCGCTCGTCCTCATTTGCATATTTTCAAGATGGCGGCCTTTTTTTTTGTAGGTTAGGGGTGGTCGGTTTCAAGATGGCGGCCTGTTGTCCCCCTGAAAATATGCAAATGAGGTCTCTGGGTTTTTCCCCACTGTTTTCAAGATGGCGGCCTGTTTTTTGTAGGTTAGGGGTGGTCAGATTCAAGATGGCGGCCTTGTTGTCCCTGAAAATATGCAAATGAGGTCTTTGGGGTCGTTTTCAAGAGGGTGGCTTGTGTGTGTGTGTGTTAGGGGTGGTCGTGTTCAAGATGGCGGCCTGTCATTCGCTGAAAAATATGCAAATGAGGTTCAATGGGCTATAAAAGGAGTCCATTTTTAGGGGGGGAGGGTGTATTCAATCTGACTTACCTGACCTGTCTCCCTGCCTGCCTGCCTGCCTGCCTGCCTGCCTGCCTTGCTTGCCTATCCGCTTGTATGAGACGAAAAGCATGAGACGTGGAGCAGATTTTCCCTTCGACCCAGCCGCACCTCCGGTTGAAGTCTTGCCTGAAGATGCACGTGTCAGGGCCATTTATCAACGACACTGGCCTACCATACGCCATTGTTTTCACCGTGATCGTCGTCTTTTGGACTTATACAATTTTCGGCTGGAGGACCTCACGTATCTCACTACATATGCCGAGAACATTTTCAAAGATCAGGTGACAGCCTATAAGTTGAATGTCACATTTGGCTATATCTTACGGCATAAACAGACAGACCAACTGCGGTATTTCTATCCCAGTAACAATTCGTATGTGTTTGACCAGCCGTTCACCATCACGGATGAAATTTCTCTGCAGCCGGTGGTCGAGCAACTCACTACATTAGACCCGTTGGAGTGGGCCCGTCTGCAACGCCCCAATACACAATGGCTTGTGGAAATGGTCACTAACGTTACATTTTTCGTCACGAAAATGCGAGATCACCCGATCGGTGCTCCTGTACAACTCCCCCCGTGGTTGCTTCGTCGACAAGGCCTGTATGCATTAACAGCAGGAAAAAATGGACCCTACAAAGACCGGAAATGTCTGTTTCGGTGTTTGGCCGTGCATCTGGACGAGTGTAACCCCCATGCTTGTGACACAATCACCGATGGCTATTGGGAAGCGTATTTAGAGCATCAAGACATGGATAAGCGGCACTTCCGTGGAGTCCCCTTTAAGAATTTGGATGATGTAGAAACACTGTTCGATATTAATATCTTTGTTTATCGATTACGATGCGAGGAGGATGATACCTATGTGGCTGAATTGGTTCGTCGATCTACAGAACGGTATGCTGCTACGATGAAAGTGAATGTGTTCGATGACAATGGCGTGAGTCATTTTTCGCTCATTACCAATATGAGCCTGTACGCTCAGTCTTTCAGTTGTGCCCAATGCCATTGTGTGTTTAAAAAGTCTTACAACTTACATCGCCACGAGAAAATCTGTGAGAACAGTGTCAAGCGAGTCTATCCGGGTGGAGTGTATCATAATACACCTACTATTTTCCAGGAACTGGCCGATGAGGGTATCATCATACCGGAAGAGGACCGTTATTTTCCCTACCGGGCATGCTATGATTTTGAGGCCCTGTTGGAGCCCATGGACTTGTTTTCGGCTAAAACGCAGTGGACACAGCGCCATATTCCCCTCAGTGTCAGCATTTCATCCAACGTACCTGGCTATGACGCTGCACCGGTGTGTTTCGTGTCCACGGGGGAATCCTATGAGTTGATCACCCGTATGATGGAGTATTTAGAGCAAGTCAGTGCGGCCAGTACGGCATTGTTGGTGACCAAGTTCGACGACGTACTCACCCAGCTGAACGATCGCATTCCTGAACCGGGTGTAGCCTTCAGCGACGATGAAGAGTCCGAGTCCGAGGCCGAGTCCCAGCAGTCCCAGCAGTCCCAGCAGTCCCAGCCTCCGCAGGATGTCCCATTACCTAAACCTTATGCGGAGAAATTGAAGTTACGGTTCCTTCAATACTTAGGTCAGTTACCGGTGCTCGGCTTCAATTCGGGGCGATACGATTTGAACATGGTGAAGGAATTTCTCTATCCTTACTTGGCACAGCCCGATACCCTGAAGTCGGTCATCAAGAAGATCAACAACCACATGGCCCTCACTACCACATCACTTCGTTTCCTCGATGTACGGAACTATTTAGCTCCAAATTGTAGCTATGACCAGTGGGTGAAAGCCTATGACTGTGCACAAACCAAAGGTTACTTTCCTTACACCTATATGACGAGCCTGGACCGCTTAGAAGACACCCAGTTACCACCTCGGGAAGCGTTTTACAATGACCTGAAAGGGGAAGCTCTGCCGGAGGCCACCTACATCGAACTCCAGCAGGTATGGAACTGCCACAGCATGAAGACGTTGCGAGATTTCCTGGTGTGGTACAACAATTTGGACGTCGTGCCCTTTCTCGAAGCGGCCGAGAAAATGGTGCAACTCTTTCGTCGCCAAATGCATGTGGACATCTTCAAAGAGTGCTTGAGTTTACCGGGTCTGGCGCTTCGCCATCTCTTTCAAGACTGTCCAACTTACTTCTCGCTCATTCAAAAAAAAGATGCAGACATGCACGATTGTCTGAAGCGGAACATTGTGGGTGGCCCCAGTCTTATTTTCCACCGCTACCATGAGAAGGACGTCACGACACTGCCCAGTGGGAAACCCTGTGCCAAAATCATTGGTTTTGACGCCAATGCGTTGTACCTGTGGTCGCTCGCCCAACCTATGCCGAGTGGACATTATACACGTTGGGTGTCAGAAGGTAGGCATTTTACACCTGAACGGACGCCGTATAAACATCTTGCCGACCAGTGGATAGACTGGGAAGCCTATCGACGGGCCATTTATATTCGTCACCAGACCAACGCCACGGAGAAGCGGATAGGGGATCGCCGACTGCCCGTCGATGGGTTTGCCCTTGTACGAGGCACACCCACTGTATTTCAGTTTTACGGGTGTTACTGGCACGGTCACGAATGTCATTTTAGTGCGGGACGCTTCAATCAGCGACGTGGAAAAACCACGCAAGAATTACGGGACGAAGTAGTGATCAACGGTGATTATGTCAAAGAGCGAGGATTCCACCTCATAGAGATGTGGGAGTGTGAATTCCACACGATGTGCCAGGCCCTGCCCCATTTACAACGGTTCTTAAAAGAGCGTGAATATCCCTTGAGTCGTCGGCGACTGTTCAGTCTACCTCAGATGTTGGACGCCATTCGTTCGGGTCAGCTCTACGGCTTTGTAGAATGTGATGTGCACGTTCCCGACACTCTCAAGCCCCTCTTCGCCCAGTGTCCGCCTATCTTCAAGAACACGCTGGTGGGTCGGTCTGACATTGGCGAGACCATGAGCGCCTACGCGGAGCAACACGAGTGTTTATCTAAACCGCGCCGCATGTTGATTGGAAGTATGTGGGCCGAGAAAATCTTGCTGGGCACCCCCTTACTGCAGTGGTACATGAAGCACGGTTTGGAAATTACTCAAATCTATCAGGTAATCCAGTACGTACCTGAGGCTTGTTTTGCGGAGAATGCGGACCTCGTAACGAAGGCCCGTCGTCAAGGGGATCAAGACCCGAGTCAGGCCATCATGGCTGAATGTTGGAAACTCACTGGCAATGGTTATTATGGAAAAACGGTAACCAATCAGGATAAGCACGTCAATGTGAACATTTGCACGACTACCCAAGCCCGCAAAAAAGTCAATTCCCCGCTGTTTCGGTCCGTGGAGGTGATCGATGACGATACCTATGAAGTGACTTTAGCCAAGAAGACTATCCGGTATAATTTACCCCTCCAAATTGGGTGTATGGTCTATCAGATGGCCAAGCTGAGGATGCTGGAATTCATCTATGATTTTATGGGTGTGTATTTTGATCCCTCAGACTGGCAACTCATGGAGATGGATACAGATTCGGCCTACATGGCCGTTTCCCACCCGGACTGGGAGTCTCTCGTTAAACCCGAGTTACGGGAACAATATGAGGCGGAACGGGACCAGTGGCTACCCCGACGCGATCACTACACCTACGACAAGCGGACACCGGGGCTCTTCAAGCTGGAGTGGAGCGGAGATGCTATGATTGCGCTCTCCTCCAAGACCTACTACTGTTACGGGGGAGATGGTGGAGAGGATAAGTTTAGCTGCAAAGGAGTGAGCCGGCGCGATCCTAACATAGACAAAGCGCTCTACCTGGGTGTGTTGGAAAGCCAGGCCAGTGCGAGTGGCACTAATCGGGGATTCCGGGTCGTCGACCACCAGATGCGGACCTATATCCAGCAAAGAGACGCCTTTACTTTCTTTTATCCCAAACGAAAAGTATTGGCCGACGGTGTGAGCACTACCTACTTGGACTTGTAAAAAATGTGGAACATTAACTGTGGATACACGAGTTATAAAACTGTAAAAGTCAGAATGGCCGAGTGGTCTAAGGCGCCAGTCCTAAAGGCTGGTGGGGAGATACCCTGCGTAGGTTCGAATCCTACTTCTGACAAACTTTTTTTGTACCTTAATCACTACTACTACTACTACTATGTGTACATATCCCTACTATGGAAATTACCCTGGCAGTGGTAGCGGCTTGTCCTTCCAAAATTCCACGTGAAGAGGTTGTGACGTACATCTATACCCACCAAGGACAGAAAGATGATGATGAATTCAAACAAGTCTTGTTGAAGAACTATTGAGAACAAGGAAAACATGTATTGATCTGGAGACATTGTATTACAAAAATTCAGAGTTTTTTTTCACTGTTAATTGTATTTAAAATTCAATACTTACATATAATTGGTATTAAATTCAATTGGGAATACGTTCATTGTGTGTTAATAAAAAAATATGTAGAAAATTGAAAAAAATGTGTTCTTTTTTCCTTTTTTAATAGTCAAATAGCTCCAAAAACGTCTATTTCCATTCTTGCGCATGCGCAGAATGCTGATAGTTCAACCCACACCAGTCCATCAGATGGCCCTTCAGCTCACCTTCACATTGATACCTCACTCGGCTCCATCGGGCCGCTAGGGGTGCCCCTAACACCAAAAAGGTTATTTTGCAGTTCGATAGCAAAACCTGGTGTACGAGGATTATTTTTATTTTGCAGGTAGTGGGTCGAGTGAGGTGTCAAATTGAAGCTGACGTGAAATGTTTCAGAATGATACCTCACTCGACCCCATTGGACCACTAGGGGCGCCTCTAACTCCAAAAAAGGTGTTTTGAAGATTACGCATGCGCAGAATGCTGATAGTTCAACCCACACCAGTCTATCAGATGCGCCTTCACGTTACCTTCAATTTGATACCTCATTCGACCCGATTGTACCATTAGGGACGCCTCTAACCTCAAACAGGCTATTTTTGAAGATTGATATTTTTCATATTATCTTCGCGCATGCGCAGAATTACCCTAATTCAAGCCCACACCCAGTCTATCAGATGCTCCTTCACGTCACCTTCAATTTGATACCTCACTCGACTCCATTGGACCACTAGGGACGCCTCTAACGCCAAAAAGGTTATTTTGCAGATCGATATCAACATCTGGTGTACGAAGTTTTTTTTTTTTTTTGTTATTTTGGAGGTAGTGGATCGAGTGAGGTATCCAATTGAAGCTGACGTGAAATGCTTCACAATGATACCGGACTCGACCCGATTGGTCCACTAGGGGCACCTCTAAAGGTATTTTGAAGATTGATGTTGATTGATGTTGATATTGATGTTTGGCGTTAGGGCAGCCCCTAGTGGTCCAATGGGGTCGAGTGAGGTATCAATGTGAAGCATTTCACGTCAGCTTCAATATGATACCTCACTCGACCCGCTACCTCAAAAAAAAATTTTTTACCTTGTGTACGAAATTTTTTTTTTGAAAAAAAAAAAAATTTTTTTTTGGGGAAAAAAAGCATGATTGGAGCTGATGTTAAGTTGGTGTGCTTATGAAAGAAGTTTCTCTTTCGGAAAGATGGGTTGGCCCTGAAAAGGGCCTTTGGATAGTGTCACACGAGACACTTTAGGCACGGTATATTCGCTTCACGCCTCCCACATATTTTCTACATATGGGGCATTTTATCTTGAGATGCACCTCTCCGGCGTCAACGCATCGGCATAGGGCTCCTTCACACGTCAGTTGGATCCAGCAATCCTTGCACATACACAGATGTCCACAGGGTAGAACCGCGTATAAGCTTTCTTCATTCGTGCAGATACTACATTGTTTTATTTTTTCTTCACTATGTCGTAGTTTCTTTTGTCTGGCAATCTCCTCTTCCAGTGCCGTCATTGTGGTCTCCATTCCCAACATCGCTCCCCTCATGTCGATAATTTGTTCGTTGAGGCGTGATATTTCATCTGTGTGTCGGCATCGTGCTCTTGTTTCAGTGTCTGCAGTCGAGACTCCGAGGTGAGGGTCCGAGTCATGATCGATTGGGTGTGCGGATAGAGTACATCGTCCACGTCTGTAATGACAGTTTTCAGCGCCGCCCATAATGCTGGCCAAAGCACAATCCCGTGACCGCCACACTGCTCTAACCGGGGAAAAAATGAAACTTCTCTACTCCGCCGCAAATACACATTCACACCGACAGGCATAAAATCGACTTCGGGTTCTTTGGATTGTAAGACACGTGTCAATTGCCTCCACCCGTCCAGGCTTAAAATTAATTTCACTTCGATCGGGTGCTCCTCGATAAGGTGTAATTCATGTTCATATACAATAAGAAGCACCTTAGACGTGACTTGAAAGAACGCGAGCTCTTTGCCCGGCGATGCCATACTGAACAATGATAAAAATATTAGCCCGACACACATGTATATATAGAGCGATTCTATATTTTTTCATTGTAAATACCCCTGGGAAATTTAATTTGACACGGCAATTAATTTTTTAGACGCACCCCGAGTGCATCAATTAATAGTCTGGACTCATACGAAGATAAAAAATAAAACATTATCATGGTTAACTTCGAATATGAAGTGCTCATCATTATCCAAACCAGGCCTACCGTCGCTGTAAAAATAGTCAAATCAGGAGCAAATAAATGGGATAACTCTTACCGGCCAAACGCGATAAGGGGGCAAAACTCTGCAGTGACAAACTGCATTTTTTGTACGCCCGAAAAACATTTGGAGAGGAGTTTGACTCGAATAATGAACAGGGACGCAACTCTATTTTTGACCTCAATATTCAAGCGGGCCGGCCTAGAATATGCTCTCGCACCGTAAATCCAGGCCCTGTTTTCTTCATTTTTTCTACAGTTATCATGAACGAAACGAGTTGGAATTTTCAAGGCGCGCGTATCGAGTGATAACTGAACGACTTCTTATATTTTTAACGAAGAAAATCATTTTAACGTTGGCTAGTATTATTAATACGAAACCTCTAGAGCTGTCATTTTACACAGCGCGTGACTTTGGAAAAATTGCACCGCTTTGTGTTTTTTCACCGTCAACCCAGGCTCTGTTTTGTTCATTTTTCTACATTTCTCACCATCGAAACGAGCTGGAATTTTCAGGGGACGCGTATCGAGTAATAAGGGATAGACTGGCTCTATTTTTAATGCAGAAAATGAATTATTTTTTAATGGGTCGGGTTTTTTTGTATTTTCGTACCGGCTCGAGAACCCAGTAAAAATTAAAAATTCATGACGTAAACAAGAGCTAGACGGTTGAAATTTTTAATACGAGCCCCTGATTTATTTGAGATGAATTAAAACTAAAAATTCTACGGGGGACTGACAGTTATTGTACACTAAGAACCGTTTATAAATTCAGAAGAAACACACCCCAGAGTTTATAGAATTTTTCTATCTGCCATTGTTGATTGCTGTCAACTACGTCCGCGCGATGTGCATAAATACTCGCCCCTTTGGAATAGCTTTACCACAAAACTTTTGACTGCCAAACAACATATCGAAAGAGTGTCAGAAGTTTCAAACAACATGTCGAGAGTATCTGAAGTTCCAAACCGTAGAAGAAGAAGAGCCAACCGTTGGGTAGAGATGGAGGAGGGAGAGGACATTCCATATCTTTCTCGATGGAGACAGCGTCAAATGATGCGAGAAATAAAGACATTTTGGCGAGCAGAGTTCCGGATGTGGCAGGCCATGCTGCGGGGGAGGGACGGCGACCAGGGGGAAAACAACACCGCCCAGCATGTAAGGACCCTGCTCAACGCAGCCCGCACCACTGTGGATGAAGCCGGGTGGTTTCACCTGCTGTCTACTGTTATGAACCAGGGCAGACCATCGACCCCGGTCCAGGTAGTGCACCCACAATCATCCACCCCACCCTTCCCGCTTCAAGATCTTCCAGCCCCGGATATACCGCTACCCCCCAGCAATACCGTCAGCGCCCCGGTGAATTTTTTGGACGGGACCCCCATCATGCAAGACGAAAGTGAAGATGAAGATGACAGGCCAGTTATGCGAGGCTATTATACCGAGCACACCGCCACCTTTTAGGATGTATGCTACTCCTCGTCAATAAAAAGACGTTAAAATAATCAACTGTTCTTTTCAGAACAACCCAATACTTCCGAAAGAGGAAGCTTTTTTAACTTGAGCACATCAATTAAAAGCACAGAATGTCCCACATTTTCCCCTTTCTTAGCAAACTGCATTCACCCAAAAAAAATACAACCCCTGTCCACTATCAACCGTTCTTGTGAGAACGAATCTCTTTATATATATACACACAGGATTTATTTTCTTTTTTCTCTACCCCCCCAAATTAATTTAATATTACATAGTCCGAGAGAGTATAACGGACTTTAAAATTTTTAAACCCCGGTATGAGGAAAATTTATTTTCATAAGCGTGGGGAATTTATTAAATTAATTTAATCTTACTCAGTCCGCGGGTATAAATGGACTTTATAAAATTTTTAAACCCCCGGTATGCGGGGGAGAAATTTATTTTGATAAGCGTGGGGGAATAGCCCCCCATTAATTTAATATTACACATAGTCCGAGGGTATAAACGGACTTTATAAATTTTTTAAACCCCAGTATGAGAGCAAAATTTATTTGAACGAACACAGGGCTGTGATTCTCGTGTTAATTTTTTTGTGCATTTGTTAGAAGTTCCCTTTCGGAAAACATGGGTGGTTTTTAAAAAAACCTTTGGAATCTGTAGTAAATATAGCCATTTACTCCGTTGATTGGGCCGATATCCTATCATTACAGACAGGACAGGTTACATATAGTAATTCACACTGTACGGGTGTGTTGTGGAACGGTATACAGGCGGATATCCCGGCTCGACGGTGAATGCAAATTTCACAAAGTCCCTGGTGTCCACATGGTCCGACCGCGTACTTTGCAAACGGGTTCGCACATTCCACACAGTGAATATATAATGCGCTTTTTCGTTCGGTGTAGCATCCTAATGTTGAAGTTGTAATGGCCCAGACATAATTCGCGGCGTCGTGGTAGTGCATTTTTTTTGGGCACTATTTTCTTGATCTTCTCCCCTGTTATTCGGTTGGGTGTTGTAGCCTTTCTTTGTTTCCGCTGTTGTAGTCTAGTTTGTCTTGCATCGTCTACCCTCTTCAAATCTTGGTCTTCTTCTGTTTTTCTTGAATCTGTTTTTTTCTCTGGTGTAGCCTCTTGTACCGTGTTGTTGTCGTCCTGTTTCAACAGCGTTGCTAGTAGGCTGTCAATCTCGTCCATTTTTTCAGCTGGATTAACATCGGATGGGGCTGCAAGGTCGTGACTCGTTGTTGCTGCAGGATCTGTAGTAATAGTTGCAGGATTATTCCGGGGTGGTGAAGGTAGAAATATTTCCTTCATGATTTCCGCTATCCACGGGTCGTCTTCTTCCAAATTAATTATACCGGGCAGGAGTTGATTCTCATCAATTGGTAACAAGTCTGCTGTATCAATACTCATAAGTTCAGTACAGAGTAGTGGCTCCATGACTGGGTCCTCAAGTGTGAATAATTAAAAATTCTGAGAGCTATTTATAGTGTAAAAGACGCGGACGTCAGCGAGAACACTCTAACTATAGGCTATATTTTTTTTACGACAAAATATCTGTGTTTGTTTTCCAATTTTAAACAGCTTGTCATTTTATAATAATTGTGAACACACCCATATTTTTATTGCAAGTTGAACTGCGGCAATAAGAGTGTATAGTATTAAATTTTTTTAACAGTCTAACGTTACACTAGGCGGTTATTTATTAATTTTAGTGATTTTTAAACCCGTAAGGTTCGTGTAAGTTAGTATGAAAAACCCAGGTACAATGGAAAATAAATTGATTTTCCTGACTAAAAAAATTACGTGTAAACTATGGGTTACTCTTATAATAGTGCCCTAAAAATTATAAAGATTTATCGAAAAAATAATAGGTAATTTTAATGCTTGGGCTATGGTGACACAGCTCTCTATACAGTAGATCAATCTATCTTGCACTCACGCCGTCCGATTTTGCACTGACTCACACCCGCCGCCATTTTGAAACGCACCTGCTACCAACAAGCCACCATTTTGGCAAAAATCCAAAGACCTCATTTGCATATTTTCAAGGAAATAACAGGCCGCCATCTTGAAAACCGACTACCCTAACCTACAAAAAACAGGCCGACATCTTGAAAATATGCAAATGAAGGCTGGGGATCGGGAAAGTGGAATGCTGGGGATCGGGAAAGTGAAATTGACCTTGACCACCATCTTGAAAACCGACTACCCCTAACATACAAAAAACAAGCCGCCATCTTGAAACACACACACACAGCCGAGTATAAATAACGTGTATGTTCACATATATTAACAACTACACATCATGAGTTTAAGACGACGAGCCTTATTCACCCATCAACCTAGAGATCCAAGGAATAGGGGTACAGAAGAAGAACATAGCGAGATAATTACCCGAGAAGAAGATGGCAGACTGACTATTGTCTCCAGTTTTCAACGCGTTCTTGAAGATGTAACGAGGTTAATAAGTACAGAAGAAGAAGAACTCGGGGAAAGTGAACAAGACAACAACAACAGAATGGAGGAGGACATACAACAAGAAGATAACCAGGACGACACCCGTGAACTAGCCAGTGTATGGTTAACTACTAGACCTCCATCAACGACAACCACCACCTCGACTGCAGACACTGAAACAAGAGCACGATGCCGACACACAGATGAAATATCACGCCTCAACGAACAAATTATCGACATGAGGGGAGCGATGTTGGGAATGGAGACCACAATGACGGCACTGGAAGAGGAGATTGCCAGACAAAAGAAACTACGACATAGTGAAGAAAAAATAAAACAATGTAGTATCTGCACGAATGAAGAAAGCTTATACGCGGTTCTACCCTGTGGACATCTGTGTATGTGCAAGGATTGCTGGATCCAACTGACGTGTGAAGGAGCCCTATGCCGATGCGTTGACGCCGGAGAGGTGCATCTCAAGATAAAATGCCCCATATGTAGAAAATATGTGGGAGGCGTGAAGCGAATATACCGTGCCTAAAGTGTCTCGTGTGACACTATCCAAAGGCCCTTTTCAGGGCCAACCCATCTTTCCGAAAGAGAAACTTCTTTCATAAGCACACCAACTTAACATCAGCTCCAATCATGCTTTTTTCCCCAAAAAACCACCTCGACTGCAGACACTGAAACAAGAGCACGATGCCGACACACAGATGAAATATCACGCCTCAACGAACAAATTATCGACATGAGGGGAGCGATGTTGGGAATGGAGACCACAATGACGGCACTGGAAGAGGAGATTGCCAGACAAAAGAAACTACGACATAGTGAAGAAAAAATAAAACAATGTAGTATCTGCACGAATGAAGAAAGCTTATACGCGGTTCTACCCTGTGGACATCTGTGTATGTGCAAGGATTGCTGGATCCAACTGACGTGTGAAGGAGCCCTATGCCGATGCGTTGACGCCGGAGAGGTGCATCTCAAGATAAAATGCCCCATATGTAGAAAATATGTGGGAGGCGTGAAGCGAATATACCGTGCCTAAAGTGTCTCGTGTGACACTATCCAAAGGCCCTTTTCAGGGCCAACCCATCTTTCCGAAAGAGAAACTTCTTTCATAAGCACACCAACTTAACATCAGCTCCAATCATGCTTTTTTCCCCAAAAAAAAAAAAAAATTTTTTTTTCAAAAAAAATTTTCGTACAAAAGGTCAAAAAAAATTTTTTGAGGTAGCGGGTCGAGTGAGGTATCATATTGAAGCTGACGTGAAATGCTTCACATTGATACCTCACTCGACCCCATTGGACCACTAGGGGCTGCCCTAACGCCAAACATCAATATCAACATCAATCAACATCAATCTTCAAAATACCTTTAGAGGTGCCCCTAGTGGACCAATCGGGTCGAGTCCGGTATCATTGTGAAGCATTTCACGTCAGCTTCAATTGGATACCTCACTCGATCCACTACCTCCAAAATAAAAAAAAAAAAAACTTCGTACACCAGATGTTGATATCGATGTGCAAAATAACCTTTTTGGCGTTAGAGGCGTCCCTAGTGGTCCAATGGAGTCGAGTGAGGTATCAAATTGAAGGTGACGTGAAGGAGCATCTGATAGACTGGGTGTGGGCTTGAATTAGGGTAATTCTGCGCATGCGCGAAGATAATATGAAAAATATCAATCTTCAAAAATAGCCTGTTTGAGGTTAGAGGCGTCCCTAATGGTACAATCGGGTCGAATGAGGTATCAAATTGAAGGTAACGTGAAGGCGCATCTGATAGACTGGTGTGGGTTGAACTATCAGCATTCTGCGCATGCGTAATCTTCAAAACACCTTTTTTGGAGTTAGAGGCGCCCCTAGTGGTCCAATGGGGTCGAGTGAGGTATCAATCTGAAACATTTCACGTCAGCTTCAATTTGACACCTCACTCGACCCACTACCTGCAAAATAAAAATAATCCTCGTACACCAGGTTTTGCTATCGAACTGCAAAATAACCTTTTTGGTGTTAGGGGCGCCCCTAGTGGCCCGATGGAGCCGAGTGAGGTATCAATGTGAAGGTGAGATGAAGGGCCATCTGATGGACTGGTGTGGGTTGAACTATCAGCATTCTGCGCATGCGCAAGAATGGAAATAGACGTTTTTGGAGCTATTTGACTATTAAAAAGGAAAAAAGAACACATTTTTTTCAATTTTCTACATATTTTTTTATTAACACACAATGAACGTATTCACAATTGAATTTAATACCAATTATATGTAAGTATTGAATTTTAAATACAATTAACAGTGAAAAAAAAACTCTGAATTTTTGTAATACAATGTCTCCAGATCAATACATGTTTTCCTTGTTCTCAATAGTTCTTCAACAAGACTTGTTTGAATTCATCATCATCTTTCTGTCCTTGGTGGGTATAGATGTACGTCACAACCTCTTCACGTGGAATTTTGGAGGACAAGCCGCTACCACTGCCAGGGTAATTTCCATCTCGGTCACAGCCTGTAGTGCTTCAGTGAGGTCCGCGTATGAGGCCACCAGAGTGTTCAGGTGAGGTCTGATGAGCTGCAGGACTGTCTCGATGTACTTCTCAGCTATATAGGTCGACACCTGGTAGGTCAGAGTTTGCCTAATTGTACTGGCAAGACTCTGCAACTCCCGCCACGCTGTTAATTTCAATGTGACACCTTGAGGACAAGCCACCAGCTCTTGCGTATCTAAGCGTTTTCGCCATTTTCGAATATGAACGAGGAGCTGGTCATTGAAATAAGCACAACTCACATAGATGTCGTCAGCCACATGTAATTTCACTTCGTTATTCCCCTGGTCACGAATAATCGCATCGATGGCGTAATCAAGGGCCTCCAGTTTTTGCCAGGTGTCCAAGTTCAGGGTAATATGTTTACCAGGTCTGTCATTAAAACCCGCTGAATTAAGATGCACTTCTTCGTCTTTGACACTCACCGTCAAATAAGGTGAAAGCTCCCAAATGTCCTTGTGGGCTGTCTGGTGAGCCGCTTCGATCAGATTGTTGATCTCCTGGACAGACATAGGAAGTTGTTGTTTCACAGGCACTTGCTGGGGTACTACGACTGGCGCCTCAATCACTGGTATTACTAACGGTGTTAAACGGGGACGTTTGGGGCGGCCAGCGCGTTTAGCAGATGTAGTACTCTCTGGGGTAGTGTGCGTACGTTTGCTGGCTGTACGGGTAGTGTCCATCACTAAGATCTCTTCATCTTGTATAACGTCGTCGTCGGCTTCAAGTAAATGTGCTAGTTCAGCATTTCCCGTGATATTCAACGCCTCCACGAAGGCTAGAAATCCATAGTAGGTAAATTGCCGTACCTCACGGATGAGGGCTGTGTTTTGGGCTGAAGGGGTTTTCTCCGCCATGATTTCTTCGACACTCTGTTCCAGGAGTAGGTTTTCCTCCGCCATAAGGAAATCACATAATTCATCCACATGCTTCATCTCATCCATGAAACGAAGACGGTGCTTGTCAAGCCTCGCTAAAAATAATGATGATGACGTCATGACTATAGCTGGGTGGCTGGCTGGGTAGCTAGAGGTGAAGCAAGCAGGCAGGCTGACAGAGAGAGAGACAGGCAGGCTGGTCAAGTCAAGTAAGTCCCAGTGGTAGCAGAATGAAGGGTCAAACAAGGCAGGCAGGCAGGCAGGGAGACAGGTCAGGTAAGTCAGATTGAATACACCCTCCCCCCCCTAAAAATGGACTCCTTTTATAGCCCATTGAACCTCATTTGCATATTTTTCAGCGAATGACAGGCCGCCATCTTGAAACCGACCACCCCTAACCTACAAAAAAAAGGCCGCCATCTTGAAAATATGCAAATGAGGACGAGCGAAACAAGTGCAATTGACCGCACCCCTACAAAAACAGGCCGCCATCTTGAATCCGACCACCCCTAACCTACAAAAAACAGGCCGCCATCTTGAAAACAGTGGGGAAAAACCCAGAGACCTCATTTGCATATTTTCAGGGGGACAACAGGCCGCCATCTTGAAACCGACCACCCCTAACCTACAAAAAAAAGGCCGCCATCTTGAAAATATGCAAATGAGGACGAGCGAAACAAGTGCAATTCACCGCACCCCTACAAAAACAGGCCGCCATCTTGAATCCGACCACCCCTAACCTAGAAAAAACAGGCCGCCATCTTGAAAATAGGCAAATGAGGCGCGAAACAAGGGCACGTGTCCGCACCTACAAAAACAAGCCGCCATCTTGAAACCGACCACCCCTAACCTAGAAAAAACAAGCCGCCATCTTGAAAATATGCAAATGAAGGGTCAAACAAGTGCAATCGGCCGCCATCTTGAAGCCGACCACCCCTAACCTAGAAAAAACTGGCCGCCATCTTGAAAATAGGCAAATGAAGGGTGAAACAAGTGCACGTGTACGCACCTACAAAAACAAGCCGCCATCTTGAAACCGACCACCCCTAACCTAGAAAAAACAAGCCGCCATCTTGAAAATATGCAAATGAAGGGTCAAACAAGTGCAATCGGCCGCCATCTTGAAACCGACCACCCCTAACCTAGAAAAAACAAGCCGCCATCTTGAATATACCCAATGCACCCAATGACCTCATTAACATAAAACTCATTAACATAAACTCACGCATGCGCACACACATAGCCACGCCCACAAAATTATTTCTGCGCATGCGCACTGAACCAAATTGGGCTTTCAAGACTCTTTCCCTACTACTCATACACAAGTAAGGAAGAGCGATGATGGTTCATCAACAATTTGGTGATCAGGCATGGTTATCACCGTTTACTGGTGATGATAAAGCGTGACGGGTTCAGTTCGTAACCAATTTGGTGATGAGGCATGGTTATCATCGTTTATTGGTGATGACAAAGCGTGACGGGGTCAGTTCATAACCAATTTGGTGATGAGGCATGGTTATCATCGTTTATTGGTGATGACAAAGCGTGACAGAGTCAGCTCGTCACCAATTTGGTGATGTGGTTATGATCGTTTATTGGTGATGACAAAGCGTGACGGGGTCAGTTCTTCACCAATTTGGTGATGAGGTTATCATCGTTTATTGGTGATGACAAAGCGTGACGGGGTCAGTCCATCACCACTTAACCCTATCTGGCCTGGTTTTTTGGGGACCTGTTGTGGCCTAGGGGCGGGCGGGACGGGAGTCGGACATCAGTATATTTTAGTGAGGCCCGGCCCCAACGCTTCCCGTTGTTGTTGTTGACAGAGTATTGGCTGGGTCAATGTCCGTCTGTCATCCATTAAACCCACGGACATGTTTATTTATGCTATGATTGCTGTTTTGGTGCTAACGCTGTTAAGTGGAATAGGCCTTTGAATTATGGGCGCGAAAAATTCTTTAATGGAAGACGGCTCATTATTGAATGATGAACTATACGCTTTTATTGATATGTGTTTACCAGCTAAACACCCATTTGTTTGAAACTTAAACACATTTAGGCTAAAACATGTTCTCAAGCTGAACCTCATTTTAGAGTTCGAACCTTAAACATGTGAATTAAAGTATACATATGTATCCGATAACTGTAATGTTCTATTGTCAAAACTTTGTCGTTGTAAATATTTATCACGATTTATTTCAACAGGAAACCCGGACAGAAAATAGTTCGGTAAGGCTATACCACAAATCAGCGTCACTCAAAATGTCTCACATTTGGCGATAAATATTACCATAAGGGCATCGATAGTTTCTTGTACCTATAGCACGTGTTACGGATGAGTAGCTGGTAGTGCTGTTTTGAACCGACACCAATCAGAGATGAGGATTTAAATAGATGAACATGTACTAATTTTTATAATCGATAAGGTAAGAATATTGAGCTGGTATATATTCGTCCAATGTTAAAAAAGGATAGTGAGAGTAAAAATCTGATCAAGCACTGGATATCAACTCCATTATCTCGAAAGGCTTTCGTATATGTGATAGTAACATTCTGGGACAGGTATAAGTATATGTCGCAGTTCATATGCCTCTTGTTGTTGCGATGGTACATGGCGCTATGCATCGACTACCGATGACTGCATGCAGCCACGTCGCCTGATGATTTGCCGAGGCCCGTCATAGACGGCCACACCTGTTTCTGGGTTCTCTCTCGAGAATTAGTATAAGCACGACGGCTGAATATTGAATGAATGACGGACCAGACGCCTGTATATTATAATGGATCTGAAGCACGAATACATCAACCAAGATAAGAAGTGGGTTATAAAGATCAGATAAATCGCACAGATGACCCGCCCTGAGTTTACGAGAACGCTGTTTGGACTCTTGAATGCGCCTGCAACCTCTCTAATGTGCCATTAGCATTGGCGATCCGGTTCTTTACTTCAAATCGTCTCGCTGACAAAAGATGTTCTGTCCAAATACATTGATATGACATTCTCTGGGAGTCTGAGAGCTCCATGCGACGGGCTCGTTTGAAGCAATATTGGTCACCAGATTGTCCAAATCGTCCACAACAGGCGTTGTGCCAACAATGACGTCGTCAGCTTAAATCATACCACGGCCTTGAGACCCCCCAGTCATATGCTACACCATAAACCCGATCGATCAAACCCAATACCTCCCTTTTTCTCCACAAGAAAATGGTTTTTCGTTGGGTGTGACTTCAATCTTTGTAGCTTTCTAATCAGATTTCCTTTAAACTCCATTTTTCCAAATTTCTTACGATATATCCCGGTCTTCCCCAAGCCCTTTTTTGCATCTACCAGCGAGTATCTTGACCCGAAGTGATTGCGATCGTCCGAGGTCAAAATCTAATCCAAGGCCATAGATCAAAGGTCAATCCAAAGTCAAAGTTCCTCTACGGTCCCATTTGCTGCCCAAACCCAATAAGAGATAAAAATGATGAGAGATTTACGCTTTCTATACTACTGAAGCTATCTGGACAGCGGGAAAAAACTATTCGTTGAGAAGTTGAATTATTTGTCGGTAAAGAAAGGATGTTCTAGATATTTCTTCATAGAGTGTCCATAATATCCCTGACTTGAAGAGCCCAGCATGTTGTTGAGTAACAAACTGCACCGTCTAGCTAATAAACCATATCATCTGTCACCGGATTCCCCCCACAAGATGGACGATTTCTTTTATTTATCTACCATATAAACTTGTCAGCGCATACTCTATAGACTTCAAGATGATGGTGAATTAGAGTGCAACACTTTAGTTCGTGTGATTTCGTTTCGCTCACAACGTTTCGAGAACGGGCAAATTATGATCCATCTCTCTCTAGTGTTGTATTAGGACCCATGCAGATTCAGTTACCTTGACATACACAGTCTCTATTGAATTGATATCATAGTCCCGTCGTCATGTCGGGAAATATTTGTCCGACAAACGTGTTTATAATTTTTCTTAACTTCATATGATAAAGAATCAAATACGAGAGTTTCCGTCATTCAATATTCAGCCGTCGTCCATTAAAGAATTTCCGCGCCCATAATCCAAGGACCATTTTGGCATTTCGTTTTTCTTCTCAGGTGAGTAGTGGTTATAGGGCAACTAAAGTCACATTTCACCCGGATGTAACTATGACGTCACAACTGGTTGGTTTTGTAACGAGGCTTTTGATTGGTTGAATTGTAAGTGTGAGGTTGAATTTGATTGGTTGAGGTGTGGTCCCTGTTGTAAAGCAAGATGGTGGGTGTCGTCCCTGTTGTAAAGCAAGATGGCGGCTTGGTTCGGTGATGTTCGTGTGTGTTCGGTGTGGTTCGGAAAGTAGTAGTGGATAGAGGGCAACTAACCGCACCATCCACCCGGATGTAACTATGACGTCACAACTGTATGGTTTAGTAACGAGTCTTTTGATTGGTTGAATTGTAAGTGTGAGGTTGAATTTGATTGGTTGAGGTGTGGTCCCTGTTGTAAAGCAAGATGGTGGGTGTCGGCCCTGTTGTAAAGCAAGATGGCGGCGTGGTTCGGGCATGTTCGGGCATGTTCGGGCAAAAAAAAGTTCCGGCAAAAAAAAAAAAAAAAAAATGTATTCATGCGCGGTGATGCGGTTTGGCCGTGGTTTTGGCGGTGATTCGGTCTCGGGAAAAAGCTTCCGCGGAGAAAAAGTAGTCCCTAGATAAAATGGTCCGATGGGGTCGAGTGAGGTATCAAAGTGAAGGTTAGGTGAAGGAGCATCTAATGGGCTGGGTGTGGGGTTGAAATATCGTCATTCTGCGCATGCGCGGCGGCCGAAGGGTATGAAAATAGCCTTTTTGGAGCTAGGGGAGCCCCTAAGGGTCCGATGGGGTCGAGTGAGGTATCAAATTGAAGGTTAGGTGAAGGGGCATCTGATGGGCTGGGCGCGGGGTTGAACTATCGGCATTCTGCGCATGCGCGGAGGCCAAAGGGTATGAAAATAGCCTTTTTGGAGCTAGGAGATTGACTACTGGTCCAGTGGGGTCGAGTGAGGTATCGATGTGAAGCATTCGTGAAGGGGCATCTGATGGGCTGGGTGTGGGGTTGAAATATCGGCATTCTGCGCATGCGCGGTGGCCCAAGGGTATGGAAATAGCGGTTTTGGAGCTAGGGGAGTCCCTAATGGGCCAATGGAGTCGTATGAGGTATCAAAGTGAAGCATTCGTGAAGGGGCATCTGATGGACTGGGTGTGGGGTTGAACTATCGGCATTCTGCGCATGCGTGGTGGCCCAAGGGTATGGAAATAGCCGTGTTGGAGCTAGGGGAGCCCGTAATGGACCAATGGGGTCGAGTGAGGAATCAAAGTGAAGCATTCGTGAAGGGGCATCTGATGGGCTGGATATGGGGTTGAACTATCGGCATTCTGCGCATGCGCGGTGGCCCAAGGGTATGGAAATAGCCGTGTTGGGAGCTAGGGCAGCCCCTAATGGACCAATGGGGTCGAGTGAGGTATCAAAGTGAAGCTTATGTGAAGGGGCATCTGATGGGCTGGGTGTGGGGTTGAACTATCGGCATTCTGCGCATGCGCGGTGGCCCAAGTGTATGAAAATAGCCGTGTTGGGATGTAGGGGAGCCCCTAATGCACCAATGGGGTCGAGTGAGGTATCTAAGTGAACCATTCGTGAAGGGGCATCTGATGGGTTGGGTGTGCGGTAGGAATATCATTCTGCGCATGCGCAGATGCATGTCCAATCAGAAGCGAGTATTTCAAATCCGTCCCAGAGCTCTCGTCCAATCAGAAGCGAGTATTTTGACCCGGTGCATTATGGGACATATCCAAGATGGCGGCACGTATGTTCAAGATGGCGGCACATCCGGTGTCGAAAACTGGCCATTTTGTCGGATGTGGTCACTCAGTGTCGAAAACTGGACCCTGTATGACGTCACTTCCGGGTTTTTCACTAAAAACTACCTCCAAACATAGAAGAGTTCCTAATGTTTCCTCTTAGACGTCCGTATGTTCAATCGCCGGTGTGTTTTGTGTTTTCCCGCCCCGCCCCAGCGCCCCGCAGCGCCCCGCAGCGCCCCGCAGCGCGAGCGCGCGCGCGAGTTCTCCGGAAGTGCGCGCGCGGACGCGGGTCAAAAGGTCAAAGGGTCACCTCCAGGTCAGACGGTCCAATGTCCAATGAGACAATGTTGCGAGGTGTGAGTGAGTGCAAGAATGTATTCATCCGCGGTGATGCAGTCATGTCTGGCGGTGATTCGGTCTCGGGAAAAAGCTTCCTTGCCCAATGCCTACGTACTTTACCGAAGATACACGGAGCTACATCTGGTCTATAAAACACGTCCCTCTGGATCCCACACCTTCATTTCTACAGAGCCATGGCGGAGACCCAGCCCCATGCGACTCGCATTTTACAGTATGCCACCGTGGTGAATTCATTCACGGGTTACCGAGCAGTGGTCCGGTCCATGTTTGCAGATGGCGACGACAACGAGGGACGACGCCAGATCCTGAACGAGTTCACAGAAGCGGTCCTCCACAGAGTGCACTCGATGGAGAGGCGTGCCATCACTCACCACTACTGCACTATGACAGCCATCCTTGATGCTCGGGCTATGGACCACGAGCGCTCACGCCGCAACCAGCACCGGCTGGTTGGCCTCATACTAGTCTGTGCCCTATTCACCCTGGCGCTGTGGTATTGACACTATAAATACCAGGGTCAGACAGAGTGTGTGTCATTCACCGTTCGACATTTGGACAAAGCATGTCATCCGTCCTACGAGCCATCCTCCCCCTTACACCTTACCAGGTGGGATTATACGTTTATGAAGATTATGTGACTCTGGTGGAAGATAGTGGCGGGGATTGGAGGGCGTCCCCTGAGACTTTATCGAATACGGTGACACTACAGCGTGATGGGTGGACTAAGTTTAAACGGGTGTTGAGCGGAGAGTTAGACGGACACCTGATCCACCTGGACAAGGCCAACTACGTATACCATACTGCGCTCTACCCACGGGTGGGACGCTACCAAGAGCCGGCTCGAAGTTTCCTCCTAACTCCCTCTCTGTGGTCAGCCTTGGAGAAAATAGGCCCTCTGGTGGACCAGTTATTTATACCCGACGATCGATCACCCCACCAATTGGCATGGGCTCATGCTATCGAACACGCACTAGATGAACCTAATGAAAAAAAAGCGGATGGAGAAAATACTATATGTATAGAATGCGCAGAGGCTGGAATGACAGTGTCACCTCATGAAGCCACCCACACACACATGACGGGCCAGAACGATGAAGAAGAAGAAAAAATCCGTGATGAAGCAGCGGGGCCAATGGCTGAACCCCATGAACAACTACATGAACCCGACGACGATGCCATTGATTACCCGGCTAGACTCAGTCAGCCCAATGACATGACCACCTGATCCTTTGATCTCACGGGGTTCTCCCTATAAATACGGGAGACAGTGAAATCTGGTACCATTCACGTACTGACCATGACGGAGCATATAGTACTGGCGTATTTCAGCTTGACCCCCGAGGTTTTCCTGCACGCGTATGCGGATAAGGTCGATATCATGGAGGAGGTGGTGGGAGACACGGACCCTACACAACCGTGCCCGGCTCACATTCGTCTGTCCCGGGAGGGCTGGACCAAATTCAAACGGGTGTTGTCTGGTGAACTGGACGGCGACCTCATCCACTTGTGTCACGATGTGTACATTCGACGCGGCCCTTTCTTTGCTCAATTGGCTCGGCTAGATGGAGGTACAGTGCATTTTACCCTTCACCCTGATCTATGGTCTGCATTGGAAGATGCCGTGGTGGATGTGGATGAAGTGCTTATCAAGCGGTCATCAGACGAGTTGGACTGGTCATTGACCATGGCCACTGTGGAAGTCCACGAAGAAAATCAGAAAGAAACTCCGCCCAAGATATACCCGTTATAAATAAACGATAGAGCCAGGGTCCATCATCATTTTGTCACCATGAAGCGCTGGGAGAAGGTGTTGGATAACTTATACTACAGTCCCGACAGTCCGGCAGCCTATAGTGCATTGCCGGCTCTCTATCGAGCGGCCAAACCCCAGGGGATACAACGTGCCCAAGTCCGAGATTGGTTAAGAAGACAAGACACCTATACCTTACATCGATCTGTCCGTCGCCATTTTCTACGCAACCGGGTCATCGTGGGAGGAATAGATGCCCAGTGACAAGCGGATTTGGTGGATATGAGCGCCTTTGCCAAACACAACGATGAGAATCGGTATATCTTGACGTGCATCGATATCCTATCCAAGTATGCGTGGGTGGTACCCATCCGGACGAAAACGGGGGCAAATCTCATAGCGGCGTTCAAAGACATCTTCAAGACCGGGCGCAAACCTTTGTATTTGCAAACCGACGAAGGCACGGAATTCCTCAACAGACCGTTCCAAGCCTTTCTCAAGAAACAGAAGGTGTTTTTCTTCCATACGTACAACGAGACCAAGGCTTCCGTGGTGGAGAGGTTCAACAGGACATTCAAAGGCCGCATGTATAAATATTTCACCTATAAGAATACAAGGCGGTACATCGATGTTCTCCCGAAACTGGTGAAGGGTTACAATCGAGCCTATCATCGAAGTATAGAGAGAGCCCCCATTACCGTGACCCAACGCAATGAAGCCCAAGTCCGGCGTGTCTTGTACCCCAGGCCATCGCAGCGAACGACGAAGGCGGTGTACAAGGTCGGGGACCCTGTACGGATCAGTAAAGTCAAGGGCAAGTTCGAGAAAAGTTACTTGCCCAACTGGAGCGATGAGCACTTCCTGATTAAACGGCGCCTACCCCGACAGCGGCGAGTCTATGAACTGGAAGATCTCCAAGGGGAAACGTTGCTGGGGACGTTTTACGACACGGAATTACAGCCTGTTGTAAAAACACAGCAAGACTACTACACGGTGGAGCAGATTTTGAAAACGGAACGTCGACGTGGCAAACTGTTTCATTTCGTGAAATGGCAAGGCTGGCCCAGTTCCTTCAATTCCTGGGTCGCGGCCAACCAGGTGAAACGACTATAAAACCAGACACCACTGCCGTCCTCCTTCATTCCACATCCGACCACAGTGCTATGGACCAACAGCAGCTGCCTCTGAAGACAGCGTCTCGCAAAACGCGCAAAGCGCAAGTGGTCTTTGGGGTGCTATTGCTAACCCTGCTGAGTGTGTTGTACGGAGGTGTGTTTTACGACGTAGCCTATGTCAGCACGTTACTTAACCAACTGAGAACACCAGGCACCAGCGAAACGGGTCTACAGAGAGCACCAGTCGTATCGAGCCCAGTCACCACCACCACCACCACCACACCCCGCGTACAAGCCACGTCGAGCTCTACACTTACACCAAGTACACCTACTACGTCTCAAGACCCACCGGATTTCATCCCTCACAGTGAACCGACCACCCACGTTGTACCCACCCCCAGCACCATCTCTGACGTGAACAGACAACGACGACCGACGTTGTACCCACCACCACTCCAGTTCACTCGTACGAAATTTACAAGAGCGTGTTACCACGACAACGGATACACCTCAAACCATGGACCCTCGGTGGCAGCATCCCTTCACTTGCGTCATCGCAGGACCGACGGGCTCCGGCAAAACGCACTTCGTCAGGAAGCTCCTTCAACACGCCGACAGCATGATCACTCCACCCATTGCCCGAGTCGTGTGGTGTTACGGAGAATGGCAGGAAGCGTATGCAGCAATGCCCACATCACGTTCGTGGAAGGCCTACCCAACCTGGCCGATTTGGAACCCGACACCTTGGTGGTTCTGGATGATCTCATGGCGGAGACGGATGCACGGGTCACCCAACTCTTTACAAAAGGCAGCCATCATCGACGGCTCAGCATCATCTACATTGTGCAGAATCTGTTCAGTAAAAACAAAGAACATCGGAATATCAGCTTAAATGCCCACTACCTGGTGCTCTTCAAAAACCCGAGAGATACCACTCAACTGCTGCACCTGGCGAGACAGATGTATCCCGGCCGCACACCGTTTGCGTTGGAAGCCTTTAAAGATGCCACAACCCCTCAGCACGGGTATATGCTCTTCGACCTCAAGCAAGCCACCCCCGAGCACCTTCGACTACGGACCGGCATCTTTCCCGGAGAGACCCACTACGTGTACATGCAAAAATAATGTAAACACACCCACAGTGGCGCCTCCAGCTGGGGTTTGTGTGTTTGATGATGGGGAATAATAAAAAGAATGAATACCACAGCAGGGTTGACTTTGTCTGTGAGGTGGATAAAAAGGGCAGAGTTGTGGGTACTAGCATTAGTTGTACAGGATGTCTGCGCGAGTACGGAAGCACGCTCCCACGCTCCGTGTATTGAAGACGGCCCACCCGAGTTGGTCCGAACCATTGTACGCGGTGCGGACCCTGACCTTGTACGCTGTCTGTGCGAGATCGGGTACAACCTGTTAAAAGGCAACGTACCACTGACTCCGGCTCAGAAGACCAAGTTGGCCAAGCATAAGACAGGTCTCCGAACCCTAGTCCACAAGCAGGTCCCTCAAACACAAAAGAAAAAGGTGTTACAGAAAGGCGGCTTTCTCGGGGCCATCTTAGCACCGTTGGCCGCTTCCGTGTTGGGTCCAGTATTGGGCGGACTCTTCGGCCGACAATGAACCACACGAAAAAAATGGTCCTCGTCGAACCACGGTTCCTGCAAAACCTCCAATCCCCCTACCCTGTCCCACCTACGGTGAAGACCATAAACAGCCTCGATGGAGAGATGCAACAGATCTTAGAGAGACCGGGGTTAAGCGACAGTGAGAAGGTACAACGGTACAATGAGACGCTTCAACGGTACATGACGTTCATGGACCAATACAAAACCCTGTCTACCCCAGCAACAGCACCACCACCACCACCACCACCACCACCACCACGTGACAGACCGCTGACCTCAGCACCGCTCCAACAGCCGGGTGAGGTAGCCTCACAGCCCCACAGTGGGTGGAAGACGAAGTGCTGAAGAGTGTACCTGCCTCGTTCAAGAAACAAGGTGGCCTGGTATTACAACGGATGAAACAGAATCCTAACATGACTTGGAATGATAAAGGCGAACTCCTGGTACAGAATCAGGTGGTCCCCGGCACCCACGTGACGGATTTAGTGAATGATCTGATGCGTCAACGCAGATCGCACACCGATCCTCGAGGATGGGAGGTCTTCGCTCAAGGCTTGAAAGACATGCATGTACCACAGGAATTGGTGGGGAACCCCCACCGCTGGGCCTTTATGCAGCAAACCAAGCAATCACCGAGTGGCCCACTACCTTCTTGGGAAGCCGAATGGGAACCGGAGTCACCCCCCAAAACACCACCACAACGGGCACTTTCTTTTCGCGCCTATAAAAAAGCACCCTTGATCAAGACACCCCACATCTCCAGAGCCGTGACACGTAGCAAGTCACCGCGACGAACACGACGCCGCACACAACCGCCCAAGGCCTGGAAGACCTACTAAAACCAACAGCAGCAGCAGGACAGCTCAGT